>BPLQ01006403.1:0-273348 GCA_021605075.1 Caerostris darwini
CTCTGACCCCAATCAGATTTGTTTTGACTAACATGTGGGAAATTTAATGTGCAATATAGCTTGCTGCAGTTTCGAAATATCCATTTAATAAGCGAATACGATCCCCATTATTATATAATGGAGGTATAAATTTTTCATATTTATTTCAAAAATTATCATGGATATATTTGGTGCAATAAATATATTGAAATATCTTATCTATGATTTTTTTAATTCAATGTTTTTTAAATTTTCAAAAACCATTTTTATATGAGATAAAATTGTAAAGTATGATTAGTGTAACAATTCAGAATCTAGTGATTTTTAAATTAGCACTTTTGCTGTCATTACATTAAATTTTGTTTATTCATTATGAAACACTGAAAATTCATTTCAGTGAATTTTATGTCACAATGATGTCTTCAATATCTAAAATTCCTTGCAAATACTTAAGGTAACAACTTTAAAAAGGCGGTATAATTTTTTTCAGTCTGAAGTATTGAAGAATTTTTAATAAATGAAAAAAAAAGGCATATTTTTATCAAAGCTCTGAGATAATTTTCATTTTCTTGTAGTAATGTCACAATTATACTCATTCAATTTGTAAACTGTATTTTACAGAAGTGAATAATGCTCAAATGTGTTTTCTCTTTAAACATTTATTTTATTTAAACTGGAATTTGATCAGAAATGAAAGATTCAGTTGAATAAAAAAATTGTTTTCAAAGCACTTGATAGTTGAAATATTATTTTAAGACAATATTGAATAATAATTTTAAAAACTAATTTCAAATTAAGCATTATACTGTAAAACTTTGTATGTAAGAGAAAATAATATGAATGACTTTTTGGTAAAATTTTAAGATGTGTAAAATGTGCCAATATGCATTTGTTTACTTCTAATAAATAATTTTTTATTCTATTATCATATTTTGAATAACAATTTATATAATTGTTAATTGATTTTTTAATGTATTGTTATGAATTTGAGTATATATAATGTAATACTAGATATTTTTGTGTGACTAAAATCTGTTTATTAAAGAATCTGAAAAGACCCACACAAGAAGAAACAGATGATGACTTGTTACAACAACAAGAACTGTTCATGAAGGAAAAAACTAAGCCTGGAGTTAATCTGACTAAAAAATATGAACAACAAAATACTTCAAATGTTAAACAAGAAATTCAGGATTCTTTTGAAAAAGAAGAAGATACTTTAAGTAAATGTTACTCATTACTTTTAGCAATTTGATTTTTTTCCTTTTATCTTTAATTAAATTTTCACTTGAATTCATAATTTAATTGAAGAGAGGAGCATCTTTTGATAAGTATAAAGTTTAAATGAGAGATGCGATATAAATTTGAATGTGAAGGATGTGATTTTAATATGCTAGTTCGAATTAAAATATTAATTATACTTAATGGTTCAATTTTTTTTATATGTTCGATTACTATGATAATTCCATGTTATTATTTTTAGACATCTGTCAGGAAGTAAAATTTTTATTATTTGTTTTGGTAGCACATACATATGGCTTGGGAAATATCTAGTCAATTTATGAAGAGTAGTAGAGGGAATCAAAATTCTTTCAAAATCATTAACTTTATCAGAGAGTTTGTTACTGTACAAAATGTTTGGAATGCATCTGAAATTTTTGAAAATATATAGATATATAAGTATGGATGATGTGAACTTGTGTTAATGTTAGTAATTAATTTTATTTAGTTTTGATAAAAACAGCTTGCATTAAAATCTGTGTACCATCTCATTACACCTATATTTAATTTCACGGTTTAAATATTTTTTTATTTATGAGTGTTTTAAGCATGGTATTTTCTTATATATATTTATGCTAAAAAAAAAAAAAAGTTAATTTTAGTTCCCTCTGCTACCCTTTCAAATTTGGATAGATATTTTCTGAAAATATATATTTTGTCAGTTGAATTATTATTACTCTTTTATTTCAAAAACAACAATAAAGTAATTTGGTAGATACATTTTCATAAAAAAATTGTTCAGAATATTTTAGTTTCATTTAAAAAATGCATATTTGTGTAAAAAAATAGTCCATTTTTTTTGTATAGTAAAAATGAGTAATGTAGTAAAATGAAAAATGTCTGTATGAATTTCCGTTATATTATTAGATTTTAATAGTATAAATCTTTTACTATTATGAGCATAATACAATTATTATTGTAGTGTTTCTTATAATAATTTACAGTAATAAAGGGTTTAATGGTTTTTTTTATTATTTTATTGTTTCATTTTAATGCTGCATTGTTTAAAAAAATTATCCATGATTTTTTTAATTGATTTATTTTTTACTTTTTAGTGGTTATAGAAGAAGTTGTTCAGGTATGTGCATTTTAAATATTATAAGCTCAATATTTCATGCTTTTATGAACAATATTAATATTTTCAAAAGCATTCTCTTTCTTTATCAAAAATATATTTTTAACAAAGCAAATAATTCAAATTTTCGAAAATTTTTTTCATAAAAATTATTCCTTTTCTTTCTTAATTATTTTTACCACAGTAATTTTCTTTCATTTTCATTATAACTTTGTTATTTTATTAAAGAAGTTAATTCTATTTTATGCTCAATTATGAGTCATTCTATATATCAGATTTCTTTTGTACAATCTATTATGTTTGCGAAAATGATGAACTTATATTCTTTATTTATGTATTTATTGCTAAGCGATATAAATTGATATTTATTTATTTATTTTTTTTTTTGTAAAATTAACTGTTATTTTGATATATTACTAGCAGATATGAAACAACGCTTTTTTACTACAGAAGACTAAACATATTTAGTTTAAAAATTTTTAATACTAACTCTTTTTTTAATCAAGGGGATAAATTGGTTAATATCAAGGATAATAATGAACTGTTAGCAAATTTCTATATAAAATTCATCAAATGATTATGAAACTTGCACATTTAAAAGCATCTGCAGGTGCAAAACATCTAAACTTGGAGACAATCTAAGTTGATTGTGTTATCTATACTTCAAGAATAATATTTCCACGGAAAAATATATTTCTTTATACAATTCTGATTTATCATTAAAAAAAAGTGTATTAACATATTCAGAAATGATTAATAGTATTCAACTATTTATGGGGAAATTAATTAATTTTCTAGTTATCAGTTTGATATATTTTTTAAACTTTGATCCAGTTGTATGTTATGATGTTAACAACGAATAATGCATTTGATAAGCTGTCTTTTACAATTAGAAGATGAGCCCAAAATATGGGAAATGAAAAAAAAGTTGGAAAAGAAACGATGTTGTACAAGTATCATGACTTTACTGTTTTTATTATAAGAGTAAATGTTCATGTTTTCTGCAAACAAAATGAGATCCCAACAGTTGCCAAATTAATGAAAGCTTTGAATGAAGATAAAAAACTACCTAATTTAAACATCAGAAAAATTAAGATGATTGATAATTGACTTAGGTTTTGTTTTCCAACAATAAAATATATCAATAAATCTTTTTGTGAGAATTAAATAGAATGGTAAACACAATAGTTAAAATTCACCATTGATTCTTAACCTAGAGAAACTGCAAATTGGGAAAGTAATTTAGATAAAATAGAAACTGAGTAACTATCTTTTTTTAATAACATACACATATTTAAAATTCAAATGCATGTACCTAATTAAAAATTCAAACCAATTTCATTTGAAGAAATTTTAGAATAAAATGAGTTACATTAAAATCATACTTTCCATAACCATATATATATATATATTTTTAAATTTTAAATGTATATTGCAAAACTAATTAAAAAAAAAAAAAAAAAAAAAAAAACCCTCTGTGGAGAAATGTTGCACCATAACTCTTTTAGTATTTGATACATATATTTCAAAATAAAAGTAAGATATTAAACCTTCTAATAATTTTAGTATTACCTATAGTTATCTGTGGACAATTGCCCCCTCGAAAAAAAGCCCTCTTTTCTCTGGGTTGCTGAAAGTTTTCAGCAATAAGTATACCAAATAAGGCAAATCTACTGGTCACTTTTTTATCTTTTAAAATGATGTACACAGCTTATGAATTCGTTCTCCGCAAATTGGAGTATCATGTTTTAGATTGTGAGATTTTTTATTCATTTGTAGTGTATCGCTCATATCAACTTGGGATGTCTCCATGTTTAATAACAATTAAAAATAAAAACAATAGATGAAAGCTACCAGAGGTGAAGCATTAAAATGGCATTAGATGTAAAAAGAGCTACAAATTTTTTCCTCATTCATAGTTCTTTTTTAACAGTAAACTGATGAATGCCATCTAGTATTAACAGCATCAGCGGGTGAAGCGCCATCTAGTAGTAAACAATAAAAAAAAGGATTTTTGTTTAATTAAAAAATAAATGTAAAACTTTTTTTAACTTTTTGCTATGCATCACATAAAAAAAAAATTCATAGAAAAAATTGGGAAAGTATTATAATTAAATTTTAGGAAATATAAGCAGATAAATCCCTTGCTCAACGAATGCATGTACGCACACACACACACACAAGATTTTGAGAAATGTTATAGCTTGCAGTATCATGCATGATCTATTAAAAATACATTTAAAAAACTTGGCATATGTTTAGTGATGTATTTGGGAATTATTTGAGGTAGTCAATATTTAATTTAAGCATTTTAGTTATGTTATACATTTTATCTCATTGTAGTCAATTTCTGAAATTTTATGTAAGTGTTTATGAATGACTTTCTGTTTTTACGTCCAAGAATTATTTCTGTCAACATATTTCATTAAAATCATAAATGTGTTATTATTCTTATTTCTATTTATTCATATTTATTTTTAGGAACAAAATGTATCAATATCAAAACCATTTATATTTGAACCTCCTCCAGTTTCAACTTCCTTAGATGATGACTTATTAAACATCAAATTAAACCCTTCTAAGGTAGTATTTTGAATTCATTTTTTATTACAATCATGAAACAGTTATTTCATAATGTTACTGTTCCTTAATTTTTGGATATCATTTATTTTCCATAAGCTCTTAACAGATTTGTGTTTATAAAAACATATACAATTAAACGTTAAAAAAATTACAATTTAGACAAATTTATGGAACACAGATTACAAAAACAAAACATACTAATTTATGGTTCTTATGTAAAATAAGCAAAATTATCTTAGGTTTTTCTGAAAGCAAGCAAAATTTATTTCCATTTCTCCTTCCATTGCATGAATAGTATAGGCTGCACATACACTTTCCAGATTATTCAAAAGATTAGCTTAATTTTGGCATTCTTTTTTTAACTTCAAAACAAGATCTTTCTTTGCTAAGTGGTGATGGATTATGTTCTGCCATGTATCACTCAATTGTATGCTCATCCATATTTTTATAGGATTAATGTCAAGTGAGTTCACAGATCACACCATTGGATCTATCCTTTTAGGGCCTAGGCGATCCTAAACATGGCGTGATAACAGCCAATATTATCATATTTAAAGATGATATAGTAGCACAAAGAAAAAAAAAATGCAGATTTGAGGAACTATAATATTTTCACAATCGATTTATGGATTCATAATTCTTTTTTTGCAAGATGTAAAGCTCCATACATTTGTCAAAATTATATTTACCCTGACAATATCCTCCCCACTTCTGTAATGGTCATTTTCAAAGTTGATGAATTAATCAACAATTTGACATTCATGCCAGATACTGGTGGTTTTATCTAGATGGTAAATAAGGCTATTTTCATCCATTAAATAGTGCACTAGTTCACTATCAGACCAGTTGCCATGCTGACATTATTGATATAAGTTCTTTTTTTATTAAAAGTGCTCAGAAGCACATCTAACTAACTTTCCGGCATCTTCTAATCACTGTCTAACAAGGTTTAATCTTCTGTTATTCTGGTATATCCATGTTTGTTCACACCACTTGTTTCAATTTGCGAGGCAGATATTGAAACAATTTAATCAACAAATGGTTTATAATTTAATTGACAAAATCGTTCTTTAATTCATATTGATTGATATAAGAGAAAATACAAAATTCTTATAACATATGCAAAATACCTTTTATTTTTTTTAACAGTATCCTACTTTAATTCTTATCATGTAACATCTAAGTCTGTTACATGGTACAAAACATCATCATCCAACTAATCAGCAATTTTTTTGTTTAGACTTTCCAATTCTGTTGTCTTCTTTTGACCACTCTTAATTAACTTTTGTGTTTGTTCCTTAAATTATGGAAACCATTGTGTAATTATTAATGAGTATGATTCAATTGATCTTTTTCATTGTGATAATAGTATCATCAATTTAAACTAATTAATGCTTTACACACAAGAATATGTGTTGATTGTATAGGATCTTTAGTCATTTTTAAATTTTTATTTTAATCTTTAACTTCTAAAATTTAAATTTTTTTAAATAACTGAATCTAGTTAAACTTAAATGAAATATAACTAATTTTCAGTGAAAATATTAATACATTTATTAAAATAAGGAAAGAAAAAAAAGGGATTATTTATTATGATTAGATAATGATTACACTTATGATAGTTATTTTAATGTGCTTATATTATGTATTTTTTTTCATCTTTAAGCAAGCTATTTTTATTTTCTATTCTTTATTTCTTTTCCCCATTTGAATATATATTGTTTTATATTACTATAAGTGGAATTCTTGGCCATGTTAAATTTAGAATGTGATATTTTCATACTGTTACCTGTGTATATATTTTGACGTATTATTCAATATGCCTTTGGATGTTATACTTACATACACACATATTACTTTATTTATACTAATTTCACAACATTTTCAATTTAATTTTTTTCTATTTGTAGTTTAAAGCTAATAAGTCCCAAAGTATTTTTGCCCAGTTAATGGAAAAGAAAAATTTGACTGAAAAAAAGTTTCCAAGTAAGTTAATATTAATAATTTATTTAAATAAATATATAATTATTACATTATTTAAGATTTTGTAGTTGTAAAGCATGTTTTATTATATACAGTCACTATAAGTATGTCATATTTTATATCAAGAATTATACAACAAATAACATTTAAATTTATTTTGTTCTAATTCTTGTATACACTTTGTTCTCACTGCAAAGACTTTTCAAATATGTTTATGATTAAAATTTAATATTTAAATAGTTAAATTTATTTCTTATACCCTTTTATAAATTTTTCTGTTTTATTCAAATATTTTCTTTTGAATTGCTTCCATCAATTTAGATCATGCCTACACTTTTTATGTGCATAGCACTTTTAATGATTTTTAAAAGATTATTTCTGTCATATGTGCAATTATAATAATAATTCTACATACAGTGTTTCTCTCTAATATTTGCATTAGTTTAATATGTTATTTAACTTGCTAACAGATATGACTGTAGCCAACGGCCGTACCATGCTGAATATACCGGTTCTCGTTAGATCACCGAAGTTAAGCATCATTGGGCGCGGTCAGTACTTGGGTGGGTGACCACCTGGGAACACTGCGTGCCGTTGGCAAATTTGGGACCTGAATGGCCGAGTGTCTGGCGCTCGGTGCCACAGGTTTCGGGTTCGAATCCCGGCGGTGCCATGGATGTTTGTAGTGGTTCGGAATCCACTTTAAGCCGTAGGTCCCGGTCTTCTATGACTGTAAGAGCGTCACGGAGCAAATGTCAGGCTTCTACCTACGGGTGCTCCATCACAACAGAAGCTGCTTCCTTCCCCTTCAATCATGAGTCCATATGGGCTCGTGGGCTTGGCCAGCCAAGTGGGATAAGAAACAACAACAACAACAGATATGACTTGCTATTTCTTGGTCCAGATAATATATATATGTACTAGCAGACCCGGCCACATGTTGCTGTGGCTTTCTTGTATTTTGTTCAATTCTTAGATACTATAATTGGTATTGTTAAGGAAGTGATTGGTAAAGATTGATGAAAAGTTCAAATTACGCGTCAACGAATAGAAAATGTTTAATTTTTATTAATTAAATGAATGAGGTAGATAATGTCGATTTTTAACACTGCTTTATAATTATTTTACGTAATTTAATTATTAATAATCATTTTCATTTAACTGAGAACTAAGAGATGAGCAATATTTCTTGTAATCTGTCATTCGTCAAAATAAATAAATTCGATGGTTTTCCAACACGTGAGCATGCAACATACAGCTGCCCATGGGAGAAACACGGATTCTCCAAATCCAAGCCACCAATAGCCATTGTCTGCCCTTGTGACTTATTTATTGTCGTCGAAAAAGCCAAACGTATCGGAAATTGTAGCCTTTTGAAAGGTATTGTAGATTCTGATGATATAAGTATTCGAGGTAACAGGACGACTTCACCTTTAGACTTTTCAGTCAATATCGTTGCTTCAAGTACGTTTCCGGTAATTCTTCTGATGACTAATCGTGCACTGTTGCATAATTTTGGTTGATTTAAGTTACGCAATAGAATGACCATACCTTTTATAGATAAGATAAAAAGTACGTCGCACAATACGTTGTAGTACTCGAAATTGGAAAGTTTTGGTCCGTGATCTTGCTGCACAGCTCGAAATATGATAATCGTCGATTTTGTATTTAAATAATAAAAAAAATCTGAATAAAAACTATCTTATCTGTCAAGTTGGAACAAAACACACATTTTAAAAAAAAAGGTTAAAATCGGATTGCTAGTTTCGGAGTTCATCCCGGAGAAACATCGTGACACAGGAATTATATATAATAGATATAAAAACTTAAATAAGAGTAAAATTCTTTAATTTCTCTAGTCATCAGATCGTTAATGTTCTGATAGCAATCAATCTAATATACCTAAAACTTTTTTTTTTCAAATGCTACCCTAATTTTATTAATTCATAAAAAAAGTAATCTAATAATCTTTTTTTTTTCTTTTTATTCTAGTTGATCACAATTACATTAAACTAAATACTTTGAAAACAAATTGTTATAACCTAATTCTCCTGTTTAACTTTTTTTCTAAATTATTCTGATACATTTTAAACTTTGATGCAGATTTAAAATATTTCCTTAATTATATTTCCTTTTCTTTTTAATTCCAGTATCTTGAGTCAAGGTATTCTGTTTAATGGTATATTTCTGTTAATTGAAAGTCTTATTTAATATCAACTAGAGAAAATAAATGAATTTCTTTCTATGAATAAAATATATTAATTTTTTAAATACATTGTAACTTTTTAAAATAAGTTATCTTTAATAATTAGTTTCTTTTTTTATTATTTTAAATGCTAGTATAGGTTTTATAAGAATTTTCTCATATTTGTGCCTTAAAATAATTCTGGAGTTTTATTAACATATTTCATGACTATCTAACATAATTTATAACAATCTAGAAAAAAAAGTATCAAGTTCTTCCTATATGGATGGAAATGATCTTCCTGAGAAAAGGCCTGATATAGAATTAAAAAACACCCATGAAAAAAATCTAGCGAGAAATCTTTCTATGTCTGAAGAAGAAATATTGCAACATCAGAATCTTGAAGGAAATTTTGAGGAAAGGCCAGATGTAGAATTTAAAAACATCCATGAAGAAAATCTAGCTAAAATTTCTTCTATGTCTGAAGAAGAAATATTGCAATATCAGAATCAATTAAAGCAATATTTAGGTAGATATCTTTTATTGCCTTTTTTTAAAACTTTTATTTTTTAACATTGTATTACATGCTGAATTTTATTTTTTTATTTTTTCATAGATCCTACTCTCCTTAAGTTCATTCAAAATGAAGGCAAAAAGAAAGAAAGTATACTATTAAGTGAGTTAAATCTTAATTTTTTGTTATTTTTCTTAGCATAATATTAAAATTATTTCTTTAAATTGGATTAGTTTTTATTTTTAAAAAAATATATGTATAGATGACATTCTCAAAAATTTCTTTATTAATAAAATATGTCTTTTTTTTGTAGAACATACAAATAAACAGGCAGCTAATTTTCCACGCCAGTGTTTTCCATGTAATAAAGAATTAGTAAATGAAGATGAATCTTCTGATACTATTCTTAGAAAAGAAGGCAATGATGATTGTGATGCTCTTCTTCTTGAGAAAGTAATTAAATTAGAGGCAAACGATAATAAAGAAGAGTTATCTGAAAATTCCAATGTTATTAAAAATAAACAAATAGGTTGGTATTTGAAATTTTTATATAAATTTTTTTTTTTTGTTCATATTAAGACATACTAATTAGTTTTATTCAAATCAAGGCTGCTTTAAAAATAAATTGTAGTTGAAGCAGAATCATAATAAGATCAGGGATGAAATTTATTCTTTTGGGGGAATCAGGATATGTGGGCTTTCCATTATTTTGCTGATGTTCTACCTCATTATATTTTATTTTTAACCAGCAACTAATACTATGATTAATTTTTCAAAAATATATAAAAATTGTACAAAGCAATTTTTTCAGTAGTATTTTTTGATTTTTTGTGTAGGAAAACTTTTTCTAAATTTCTGTAGAGATAATTTTGTTTGAAAATACATTCTAATCAATACGATTTGAATTCATCAATAAGCTAAACATTGAGAATTACAAAACAATTTTAATGAGGAATATTCTATCATTATAATCAACTTATATATTATTGTAATTTATATTTGTATCTTAATGTAAATAGATAATTAAAAAATGTTTTCACCTATAAGCTATCTGTGATGTAAGTTTACTGTCTGAACATTAATAATTATATATATGATGATAGTCAACTTTCAATTATTTTTTTAGCCTTTTTATATAGTGACTCCCAAAAGTATTTTTACACTACAAATTTCAATAAAATACTGTCCTGTCCATTATTAAAAATTTATATTTTTATGAGATTTACTTTTAATATCTATAAGTTTTTTTTTAACAAAACAACATCAAATGTTTTAAGAAGTTGTAGAAGCAAAAAGTTACTTCACAAAAGTTTTTGTACACTTAGAAAGAATCTCTAAGTAAACATTGTTGTACTTTGATCAATAAAAGTTTAGTAGGATATCCTTTAGCATACACAACAGCGTTTAAGTATCAATACATAAAGTTTACTAGTTTTTTTCTTTTCTTAAATTTCTGCATCAATATTCCTCCATTCTTCGATCATTACTATTTTTAGTTCGAATTTTATTTTTATTGTAATTATTTTTGTAATTAATCTAATGTAATATAAAAAGGATTTGCTTATAATTATTTTAAAACACCTTTTCTTGTTAACTTGCAAGAACAAAAATTATTTATCTTTAGATTACAATATAGCTAGCTGTAAATTTGTCATAATATCTAAGTAGTAAAAATATTATTAAAGAATGTGAAATTTAAATATTTTATAAATTGTATTTGCATGTAACTAATTATTATTTTAGCAATTTTAAAATATTCTACTAAATTGGGATTTAACATAGATTAGAATAATAATAATTAATTTAATTAGAATAGTAATATTTAAAATTTATATAATACCTTTCTTCTCTGTTCTATGATATATTTTTTTTAAATAAAGGTTGCTTTTTTCTTCTTGAATAGAAATTCCTTCTCATGTTGTGATTATTTTCCATGTGAAATGTAACTGGGAATATTTGAATTATAATTGTATATCAATAATATGTATCTTTTATTTGTTAAGTGTATAATTTAGATTTAAAAAATAGATATAGACTGTTATGTTTTAAAGATATGCTTTTTTTTAAATAGAAATTCCAGACGAAACAAAGGAATTGCTTGAAGCTAGTAAAGAAGGCCACTGGAAGAACATGCATAAAATTGAGAAAGAAAAATTAGAATGGATGTCAGATTTACCCAAAGCAAATCCTATTGATTTAAAGGTTAATTTTTTTTTTATAAAAATGTATTTTTATCAATATGTTTTTATAATTCATATTTTTAGTTTAAAACTCAATTTCAAATTATGCTATTCAATTCATTAATTTTTTTGCAGTTGCATATTATTTCTGACAAATTTAAATTCAACCTTTATCTGTTTTTATTTATTTCTATTTATATCAAATTATTATCTATGAATATAAATGCAATGAATTTATTCATAGCTAGATTTGTAACTACAGCTTTTGTAAGAAATGTTCTAGGATTGATTTCCTAATTCTTATCCGTGATATTAAAATGGTGTTATTCAATCCTGGTAATGTGTTTTGAATAGACGTGGAAGTGCTTTCATGTAAATTCCCTATATTGCTTAGTGACATCTTTGTTTAAGTTATAACAATGATGCGATGGATCATGAATCCCAAATGGAGAATATACATTAAGTTCTTCGCAGTCTCTCTTCTCTCTCTCCTTAAATCTTTTTATAAAATGATTTAGAAAGTGTAAAAAATTGTACTTTACATTCTTAAGGAACAGAAAGAAATCAGATGAATAACTGCTATTGAAGCATTAAAAAAAAAAAAGGAAAGAAAGAAAAGCATCAAATTTGATTCAACATTTTTTATTAAATGTTAAAAGCAAAGGATGAAGTTTTCCTTATTTTTTTTTCTTATGTGGAAATACTGGTGAAAGGAAAGCATCATTAAGATATTGCAACAATCCAAATGGTTGAGGCAAGTGTACCTGAGAAACATACTGATGAAGCTTTCTCTGCTTTTTTTATATTAACTTCAGTTATTTTAGCTGCTGTGCATAAATAGTTAGGAAGATTACTTTTATAAAACATAGAATCATTAGTTGTTTAGTTGAATATATTAGGTGTATGAACTCAATATTTAAATATGATATTTATTTATTATTTTTATGAAAGTATTTATGTAACAATTTTGATTATTATTTATATTATATAAATTGTTTATGAAGAGAATTTAGTGTTTCAGTATCATTGAAACTTAATTCAGTCAGTCATAAATATTTTATTTTTGTAATTTTTTTCTACTGCTTTCATATTATAAAATTCTGAATTTGTGAAATAAAGATTTTAAAATTGAAAGTTTTCACTTTTGTATGTACAAATTGTTAAATGAATTTCTTCTAATATAATTGAAATTTTAATATATTTTTACCATTGAATTTTTTTTTAAAAATGAAAATGATAGGCATCACTTATAAATTGATAATAGTTTGGCTTAGAGATTTTTATTAAATATTACACAAGTTTTTGGTTAGTTGCGAGAAAAACCAATAAAAAACCCCAATACTTTTGTTGCATTTTTTTCTTAATTTGTAATAATGTTTATTATTCTTTTTCCATATAATTTGGCTTATGTATTTTAGTTCAGTTATATACATGTTATATTTTTTTGAAATTTATCAATAATGAGGTATTATAAGTATGGTCAATGAAAGAATTAAAAAAATAAATTGCACTTTTTGAACTAATGTAAACTAATGCACATAATTAATATAATAAATATTTATAAATTCTGATTATTCTTGATTTAGTAATAATATTTTTGATTTTATAGACTGGTTTTAATGCTCGTTTTGATTTTGAGGGAAAATTATTAACACAGGATTTAGAAACACCTGTTTATAAAGGATTGCATCACCATGGAAAGGAACCTGAAGTGAGTATAGTGTATTAAATTGCTCTTTTTTTTATAATTGTTCTGAAGTAAAAAATAAAAAAAAATCATATATGTATTTTTATATTCACATTTTAAATGATAAACTTATTCATTTTCAATATAATCTGTATATTATTGAAAATTATACATATCAATAAATGAATTTTTTTTAAAAAAGATGTTTTTTCATATAAAATTAATACTTTAAAAAATATATGCATTTTCCAAGAAGTTTGTTATATTTACATGATTTCACATATTGAGGAATCAATATAAATGATTAAATAATAATAATAATAATTATAAAATGAAAGAGATCTCAAATACAAGAACATTCAGAGATAAAGAAATTATATATTTATTTTCTTAAAAATATGTATTGTAACAGAAAAACTTAAAATTTTAATATTTCTTAACTATTTATTTATATATTTAAAATTTTTTGATATTGATCTAAATTAATAGAGTTAATTGAATTTTAATTAAATTTACATTTGGGTTTCTTTTTTTATGTGATAATGATGTTATTTTAAAATGTAATTTATGGATGTTGGGAAATTTCTGTAGATCAATGTGATTTGAGAAATTAATTACCAATCTTTGAAAATTAGTTATCATTTACACAAATTCTTTTGTCAACTCATGCAATGAGGAACTTTATTACTAATTACATTGCTATCAGAAAACCATTAAAACAGAAGTTCATGCATATTTTGCTGTTCTTGCATCTGTTTACAAACATATTTGCATATTCTCAAGTGGAGATGACAGTTAAAATAAATAGTAAACAAATGTGAAGTAAGTTGTGCTTTAATATTGTTTTGACTAAAATTTAAAAGTCAGTAATAAGGATAAAAATTAAAAATAAATTAAAAAAGATTTTGTGTTGACTTTTTTCAGTTATCTTAGAAAATTTCTTTTTGCCTTCTTTGTTTCATTTTTCAATGCATATTTTAGAGTAAAATCTTCTTATTGCTTTAGTTTTATGTGATTTTTGAAAATTACAGAATATATTTCAAAATTTTCAAGGAAAATTGCTTTTTTAACAATTTTTTACTGCATTTTTCAAGATTTTTTTATTGTAATTTTTCTATTACTTAAAAAAAAAAGATCAAGGATCCAAATCACAAAAAGCAATTAACATCATTTTAAAATGTAAAGGTATTAAGAAAATACTTTAATCAAGTTGGCTTATATAATAAGTCATTGGTAACATGTTAATTAATTAATTTTCAAGAAAATTTAATTTTTAAGTAGCAACATTCCACTGAGATTTTATCTAAATATTTTAAAATAATTTAGTCTAAATATGAATTTATCTCCTGAACTTTATTTTTATTTTTAACAATTCATTTTTCATAATAAAATATACCTTTTATAATAATTATCTTTTATATATATATTATAAATTGATAAAAAAAAAACCCAACAACCCAGTAGATAGTTGGTTTCAAATGTTTCATTTTAAAAGTGAAATAAAAAGAAGTCAGTAAACTTTAAAGCAAAAGTTTAATTTTGTCAAAATTATGCATAAATATCATTCTTTACTTGAAGAATTCTTCATAAAAAATTACTGCTTATTGAAGGTCTAAAAAAATCAATATTTTATTCCAATACCATCCAACAATTGTAATGCTATTTGGAAAAAAAAAAGTATTTGGATTTATTCTGGAATCAAATATTTCAATAATTGGATATAGAATGATTCATAAATCTTAAGCATTTGGAAGATTCAAATTTGTAACAATATCCTACTGTTACGTTTTGAATTTTTATAAAAAATGCAATGAAAAATCATTTTTTAATCTTAGAATTTTGGTATACTTTAGTCAAAGCTAGAATTTCTTCTTTTTTTTAAATTTTTTTATTTATTTATTTTTTTTAATGAATAATTTGGACATTTGGTCTGTAATTTTTTAATAATATTCATAACAAATATTTGGAAAACTAGATCTTTTCTTGGAACTAGTAGTTTTTAGTGTATTAAAGATTTAATGTTATATATTCTTCCTTTTCCTAGCATTTATATTTCTTAGTTGCAATTGATCATAATTTTATCAAAGAGAAATATGTATGAAATAAAATTTATGAATTTAGCTTTTTTTTTTCTTTTTAAGGTAGCTGGCTATTCACTTGAAGAACTTTTTCTCTTGGCTAGAAGTACAATGCAATCACAAAGAATTACTGCTCTTCATACACTGGCACATATTTTAGATAATGTAAGATATATTTAAATATTTTATTTTAGAAAAAAAATTGCCTCTTCTGTTATTTAGATTGTAAATGATGATATTTGAGTTACTTTGTCAATTTAGCGATTTATAAAAACTGTCAAATAATTATCAATTTATTTTCTGTAAATTGTCGTACTTTATCATAAATATTATTACATTTAAAACATTCTGTAATCAAATTTTAAAAATTTGATGCAGAATAGTTTTTACTAAATCATGTTATAAATAAGGTAATATAATAAAATTGTTTTGATATATTTTGTTCATTAAATGCTTATATATTTTTTAGTACTGGTATGGAATGATGGATGCCTGTTTTGATGAACGTTTATTACCCATAATGTTAGATGCAGGCATTGTACCACTACTACGATGGGCTCTTGATGACACATCAATTACCAGCATAGCAGCCACTATTTCAGTCATTCATAGTCTTTTAATTAGTAAATCAGATGAGGTATGGTGTTTCACTTTTTAAAATATTTTATTATTAAATTTGCCATTTCATGATTTTTAATTGATAGAAAATTTTCAAAATAAGATATGCATGGATAACTTAAAAAAAAAAAAAAAAAACTCACCTATTTTAGTCACTCATAGAATAGTTCATTAAATTGTATTTTCCCTATATCATGCCTTTTCTTTTTCTGATGATAAATTATCTCTAAATTAACATTGTTTTAACAAAAGCTTCCTCAATGTTTTTTTTTTTAAAGAAATTACTACATTACTTGATAATATTACAATTTACATCAACAGTGAGTGCACATCTCTTTTTGTTGTGAATTTTGTGATAATGTTCACTGTTATTTCTCTTGAATCTAAATTTTCATATTGACATCAATTTTAAATAAACACAAAACAATTACTAATAACTGAAACAAAAAGAAAATAAAAGGTCTTTACCTTATTTTAAGAAACACAATGAAATAAATATATAAAAGAAAAAATATCAATTAGAAAAACACAAAACCCACAATTGGTTGAGATAAAAGCAGTCAACTGACCATCTTTGCGTAAATCGAATTCCCTTTCGGAATAAATGAAACCTATGCTGTGAATAATCTATGAGCTACAAACATGCCACATTTATACGATTTTAACCAATATCATTTATATGAAATTTTTTTAATTAATTTTTCTTGCCAATGTTTTATTAAATAGAAGTGACAAATTTGAATTTTTAAATAGTAGTTTACCATTAAAATGATTAAATAATTAAAGAAAATTAAAATGGATTGATATAATATTGTTTATTATATGGTGCAAATATATAACGTGTACTATTTGTAATGCCTTTATATTTCTCATTAGAAATATCTATTACTTAAATATCAATTTAATCTTCCTTATAAAATTTTATATTTTGACAGATATGCTTACAAAGAACCTTTTGTTGGTTAAATGGTCATATAATGCCTCAGCTTGAACCTCAAAATTTAATTGAATCTAATGTTGTGACTGAAGAGTTAACTGATGCTGATTTAATTAAACTTGATGTTGTTAAGGTTGGTTTTTTCATTAAAAAATTTTATTCATTATTTTTTATGTCTTTTATACATTCTGGGCATTAATTAAATTTTATGCTATGATTATATTGTGTCTTTATGTCTTGGTTTTCAGTTTTTTTATTCAATGCATCTTTAATTTTGTTATTAGGTTAGTGAAAATATATTTTAAGCATTTTTTTAAATTGTGGTTGATTGTTTGTAACATGAAATTAAAATTACTTTTGATGTCTTAAATATATTTTGCAATATCAATGAAATAGGCTCATTAATTGTTTTTAAATTATAGATAATTTTTTATAATTTCTAATCAAAGCTTTTAATAATTTTTAATAATCAACAATATAATAAATTTTTTAATAAATACATCCTCACAAATTAATTTAGATTATGGAGTAAAGTAAAATGATTTCTTCAAAATTGTAATGTATGCATGAAATTTCTTTTTTATTTAAATTCTGATTTTTTTTTCTGAACATGTAAGATTGTAAAATCATTATCTTGGTGAATAATATTTGTTTCAACTGTTAGGAATATTTGAAAATGTACATAATTCTTATAAAAAAATTATTAGTTCATTAAGTTTTTTTTTTTTTGAAGCAAAATAAAAAAAAAATGGAGAAAAACTTATTCATAAATTAGTTTTATTTCTTGTGCATTATATTTGTAATCATAACCATAATTAGGCCATGTATGTTAACTGTGATCATTGGTTTTTCATAGATCATTAATATCTCTTTATTTTATCTTTGATGATAGTAATTTAAAGTATATAGTGATGAATAATATTCTCAAATATTAAAGTGAAAGCAGATGAAGCTTGGGGTCTGGGTTAAATATCTAAAATTTAATTTTTAAATTATTAGATGAAGCTCAGCATGATAATTATAAAAAAATATTTTTTTTACTTGATTGTATCCAAACCAATATTTTTTGTAATTATGATCATTAGATTATTTGTAATGTAATGTATATATTTTAGCTAAAAATTAAGATGCTAAATATAAATTGCAGTAATTATGATGCATTATATTTAAATTGTTTACATTTTTTTAATCCCTTAAAGGCTTTTCTTCGTATGGATATTCTTCCGAGGTTTTATTATATTCTTCAAGTTTTGCAACCTCCTCCACTTGTATGCAAACTTATTATTGAAATATGTGCCCATTTAGCTCAACATTCTATTGAATCGGCTAAACAAGTAAGTTAGATATAAACAAATCAAATAGTTATCTATTTATTTAGCATTTTGTATTGTTAAAAAAAAATTCTTTATTATTAATTTTAATTTGCTTTTTTCTTCCATAATTGAATGAAAAGTGAATGAATTTTTCATAATCTCAAATAGTATTTAGAATATTGAATCTTTTATAAACTGTATAAAGGTTGTTAAACATATTTGAAAAATTCATTTGTTGAAAAATTGATGAAAAATTCTGTTATTTATGTATTTTATAGCTATGTGTGTGATGTAATTAATGTGGAATTAATGTGTAATTTAAATACAATATTTAAAATTAAAAATTTTATTTACTTCCATGTGGAATATATCTAGAAAATGTATTTTCATACAAAATAGGGTATAATTTTGGTTTTGAATCTTAAACTCTAATTTTGAAAAATATTACTTTTGAGCATTTGTTAGCTGATCACAATTTGGTAAGTTAAATTTGTTATGAGATTTTTTAAATGTATTATTAATTTTTTTTGTATCTTCCCTAAAGGTTTTATTTCTCTTTTAAATTGTATGATGATTCTTGTTAATAGGTAATAAATTATCATGAGTTACTCAAGTTAATTTTTGAGAAATTTATGCCTCTTCATTGGCAATTTGTAGGTAAGGTTATTTTTATTTATATAAAATAATGCTATCTATTATACATTCTCTTACAGAAACTAATTATGTTTTTTGATTAAAAATGTGTACTAAAATATATCTTCACATAATAAAACAATTTTAAAACACCCTGTGCTAACTTTTCTCTTCAGTTCTGCAGTTTAAAAATCGCATTGGTTGATGATGAATATTGTTATCTGTACATTTATATCAATACTAAATCAATATCTGTTGTTAAAGAAGTGTGTAAAACATAAATAGTTTTTTAAAATAATGTTATTGATTTTGTAAATGTTTAAAAAATTAAAGCTTTTGGTCATTTTTATATTTTGTTTTCATATTTCTGTGATTTTGAAAATGATCATTTGCAATTCATTAAATGCAGTTTTTAAAGCCATAATATATATATTTATATATATATAACATAACAAAAGATTATAAATGGAGAATTTATCTTTCTCATGCAAGACATAATGCACAAATATATATATATATATATATATTATATCTTAAAATACATATCAATAAATTATACACACACACACACACACACATATATATATATATAATTTATTGATATGTATTTTAAGGTATGCATATCCATAAATGGGCTAAGAGTAAAGCAAAAAAGAAGATAAGTATAAAATCCAAAGATTTCTTTGATAACTATACTTTTATATAAAGCCGAAATAAAAAATAAGAAAATTTACATCCACTATATTATTTATTATTTCTTAAATATTATTAAAAACTTATTTATTAGTGCACTAAAAGTATTATTTTTAAATATCATTTTAGAAGGAAGCAAACTTACTGATACTGTTAACTTCAGCTATCCAGTTGCTTCTGCAATAAAACTGATGCGTATCATTGCATCATCAAGTAAAGAACTTGCTTTGCATTTAGTATGTATTTTTAAAGTTGAAATCTTTCATTTATATAAAATTAAAGTCTTAAATAGTGATGATTTTTTATTTTTAATGGCATTATCAAATTTTTTTGTATTTATTTATAGGCAAGTAATAAAATTCTGAATAATCATCTTAAAATCAATATAATAATTGTGTTTTTAAAATGTTTATTAGTGAAGGCTAAGTATTCTTATAAATAGTTTTCTTGTCACATACTCATTTTACTATTAAATATTTTAATTAACAAATTATGTAAAATTAATTAAACCTTATATTGTGAATCTGCTCCTTTTTTTTGTGTTATTCTTTTATGTAGCTGAAACTGTTTTACTTTTGTATTATAGCTTAATAAATTTCTTATAGGTAAACAATTACAATTTGGTTACTAATATAATTGTATATCTAACACTACACCCAAAGTAAGTTCATTTTTTCTTAGTAAATTAGTTTATATTTGTATTGAAAACTTTCAATTCTTTTAATTTTAAATACTTAATTTTTATTAATGATTAACTTTTGTTAATAATAATGGTTTTTGTTAGTTCATTATTGTAGTAAAATATTTATATTTTAGTAAAAACTTTTAGTGAATTATATTTTACTATATTTTTTGATGTATTAGAATATAAATTATGATTTTTAAAAAAAATTATTTATCTGTGTCCGGATTTGTAAAAATTACAAATCTGTCATTCTAAACTACACCTTGAAATTTGCTGCATTTTATTAGAAATACTTATTATTAGCAAATTGAAATGAATCGATTTTGATTAATTTTCTCATTTATACAAAAGTTTTAGAGACTAATAGCTTTTTTTATGTACTTTTCTTTATATTATTGATGTATGATTGATATCACTCTTTAAAGATGTAAATTATTTATTTTATAATAAATAGTCATTTTTTTTTATACTGATATTGTTAATATCAACTTTTAATATTAAACTTTTCTTCCACCTCATATTTTGCAAATTGTGTTCTTATGGGAATTTTAGAAAATATTTCTAATATATTTGATATGACAATGAACATATATCTGATGGAAATTATTACCATATAGTTAAGTATATAATCATTATCCTTATCAATATGAGACTATGAGAGCCCTAAATCCACTGCATAATTATTATTCTTTATTTAATTTTTAAAATTATTTTATTAAAAAAATTTTACAATTAGAAGTATGGTTTTTATTCAGGCTATGGAACCTACTGGCATTCTTCAATGGAAATTTTGAAAAACTAATCATATGTTTATAAAATTTAGCTTTTAAAATTGCCTTGCTTAGTATAATACTTTTGACAGAATGGCTATGATTGCGAAAAATGCATTAGAATCATTATTTAATCGTATTCAATTAGAAGTTGTAGATTTTTTGTTGGAGTTATTATTCTTATATGTAAAAGAAATTTTTTACATTTTTAATCATACAGAAGGGGTTGATGATTTGATAGAAAAACATTATTATTTTTTTCTAGCTAATTCATGATATTTGTTGCATTTGTAATCAAAATTTTTTTAAATATTAAAATGGATACATAAAATGTCTATAATCAAATGCCTTAGGTGATTAACTTAAAAAAGAGGCATTCCAAATTACATGTTGAAACTATAAGGATTTATAATGAAGTATTTAAAATATGAAGTGCATTAAAAAATAATAACAAAGAAGATTAAATCAAAATTAATTCTAATCGATTAGTTTAATTGAAATGCAAAGTTGTAAATGTTGAATGAATGCAGTTACAAATTTTCTAGTTTTTATAATATGTATGTTTAATGTAATTTATCATTAACTTATGAGCTGTAATTTTTTAAAATGTGTTTTTTTATATATATTTAAACCTGTTAATTTAATTACATATTTCTTTCTTTAAAATTTAGTGATAAAAAAGTCACTGCTCCGGAAATTCAAGAGATTATGATTGAGTCACTGAAAACTTTTCAAGTTTTGCTGTGTTATGGTTTAGCATATAATATATTTTTGTAAGTTTTTCTTCCATTATTTGAAATATAAATGTATTATAATTTTATATTTTCGTGTTAGTTGATATAAATAATATAAACTTAATAAAATGGGATTTTATTTCTTTGCCATTAAAAAAATTGTAGAATATAAATAATTACCCTTAAAGAAATTTTCATTTTGATTTAAATATCATATGAACTTAAAAAATAATGTTTTAGTTTTATTTCTAGGGAACTGTTTCCAACATTTATAAAACAGATGGATTTTTGTTTAAGTCTAAATATGCATGAGAGGGCATATCATATCCAAGATTTTGAATATGCTACTCACCTTTTTAAAAGTTTGGAGGCTGTTGCTACTGCTAAACATGATCTTAGGTATTATCTTTCATTAATACACATATATAAGTTTGTTAGCTTTATTACTTTGATTTTATGTTATGTTATCCTTCACTTCATTAAATTTGTTCTAAATTACTTATAAAATTTCAGTGACTGTAAGAATGATTGAGTTGAATTATTGCTTATAATGAACGCCACAAAAGTTTAATAGAAAATATTTATGAGCAAGAAGCTAATATTAAAATACGATGTTGTTAGTAGACATGTAAATTCATTTATATAAAAAAGGAGATATATGATAAAAAAAAGGACATAAAAAAGGCGATATAAAAAAGGAGCGATGATGATAGAAATGGATGGAGAAACTGGTGTGAATAGTAAAAGTTTACTTGATGAAAAAATGCAGTTATGATAATCCTAAATGCATTTGTATTTAGTCAGTATTCATCTGTGTAACAGTAATGTAATAATTGAATATTTTAACTACACTCATAAATTACTATTAAAACTATCAGTGACCAGTAACATAAGTCAATCTAATCAACTTACAGTAAAATGATGATTGTTTTATTCATATTTATTCGTAATGATTCAACACAAACTTGTGCAATAAATAATTTCTTGATTTAATATGTTATTTATTTTAAGTATTAAGAAAAGAAACATATTCAAGTTATGGATCACTATAATAGGATGAAAAGAAGTTTTAATGAATGGTATTTAATTATTAAATAAATCTTTATAATGGCTTTTTTGGGGGTATTTTTTTTTGTCTAAATTATTGATGATTAAATTTTGATAATATTTAGTATATTAAATATATTTGATTATTAAAACTTTATTTTAATGTAGTTTTTACTTTCAGTAATTCATCAAGTGCAGCTATGAATGTTATTTTTAAAAAAGCTTTGATGTGTCTTGAAAAGTGGCTATTTCAATTTCCTCAAGACAAATGTAATGATGTAAGTTTGTGATTGTATTTTTGCATTAATATTAAGTTACATATTTTGTAAGTAACAAATAAAGTAATTTATTTAAAGGATTAATATTTCGTTTTATATTTGAAAGTGTTGGAATTCATTTCTTTTATTGACAAATAATTTTGTTATAATTTTTATCAGAAATAGTCATCTATATATGTATAGATATTATTAGTTTTTGATAATATTAAATTAACATTACATATATAAATAGTAAATAGTGAAAATTTGTTAACTGTTCTAAGTTTAGATTTGTATTTTTAGGAATGTTTCATTTACTATCATAATTTATCATTGGAAAAATGATGCAACTCAAATTATATTCATCAAGTAAAGGGAAAATAATCATATTTTTTGAATTATTGTTTTTGAAATAAACACTTCTGGGAAAGAAAAATCCATTTCTTAATTTTAAATAAAATAATTTTTTTTGAATTATAAATAATAATTGCAATTTCATATTAATATGTAAAAATAATTGTATTAATGTCTCTAATCAGTTGATAACAAAAATCATTTTTTATGTGAGAATTTTATAATAAATTTGAATTTTTCTTACAAGAGTTTTTCTATGAAGTGTAGGCATTTTATATATGATTTTTTTTCTTTTTTCTGATTTATTGTTTTAGGATCTTATTTCATTCATGTATAACTTATAGCAATGCATTAACAAAAATATTTATACTTTTAGCATGGAATGATGCTTCTTTCCACAGTCATGAATTTTGTATCTATGTATTATGAGAAATGGCATGAAGAAGTAAGACTTTATATGTATATATACATATATATGTATATATATGAATATTATTATTTCAACTTAGTATAAATAATTTTTAAATGATCTTACTAAATGAAATTCTACTAAAAGAATATGTTTTTTCCCCTTATTTTTGACAAATAAATATTTTTTGTATCCTATCTACTATTGTATTTTTAAATCAAATTGTTCTTTTAGCTAATTTCTAAAGCTAAAGAACCCTGTTCAGAAGTAAAAGAAGTCTTTAAGAATTATCTAGTTCCCTGCATCAAATCTAAGATTTTCAAAAATCTTCTTGAAAAATTAGAGTAAGTTATGTTTTATTTTATTATATTGCACTTTTTTTTCTATATAACCACAAATCAATTAAATCTAACATCATTTTTCTGTAGATCATATTCCTTACTTCTGGATTCAAATAAATCAGGCAATGCACGTGACAGCAAAACCATAATTTCTTTAGGAAGTATTCTTTGGAAAAATGACATTGTTCCATTGCTTAGTGAAAATTCTCCTATGCCATTACTTCTTGCAATTTTTCAATTTTGTATTGTGCAAAAGCAGATATTTAATGATATTGATAATGAGGTAATTATATTTTTGATAGTTAGTATTTTGTTAATTGAAATTCAGAAAAAATTTGTTTGCATATATTTTTATATATTATTTATTTACATATATTTTTTAAAACTTTTTTAGTGTCTTGAAGAATTATTGCAAGATAAAGCTATTATGAAGTATTTAAAAAGTATCATTGATAAGAAGCTACATGTATCCAATTGGTTTGCAAAATATGAATGTCATTTGATTTTCCAAATTTTGAAGTTAGCATCTTTGTTGGTATGATTTGTTTAGATTTTCATTTTATTTAAGTTATAAAACTTTATAAATAAATTATAATATGAAGAAATATGCATTTATAGTAGTAAAATCAGTTTTATTTAGTAATTACATTTGCTCATTTGATTTTTTTAAATGATTTTAGTAATAACTATTTTCTTATTACTTTTTAATTAATTAAGAAGTAATAAGAAAAAAGCTGTATTATTTTTAATTTAAAAATTTTTTAAATATTTTGTAAATAATATTTTATTTTACAAATTATTTCAATTTATTTATTTGTAAATATTTATTTTCTTTTAAGAACGTGGCAAAATTTAAATATTTATATTCCTTAATTGAATTAAAAGAATATTTTTAATTTAGTATGAAAAAAGTGTGAATTTATTAATTATTATAATCATTTTTAGATTTCCAGTGATTATTTGTTTTGGTATAAAATAGCTACATCCATCTTACCTACTTTTAGAAGTCCACAAGAATATGTTATTGAAGAAATATTTGAAATAATAATCTTTAACAGAACTTTTCTTTTGTAAGTATACTGCAAAAGTTGATAAGTTCATTTTAATTCATTCATAAAACAAGAATCTATAAAAATAACATGTGATATAAAACATATAATAAAATATAACATTCTAATTAATAAAATGATAAATTATTTGTTAAATGTTTTGCTTCGTTAAAATTTCTAGGATAAAAATTCTTTAAATAGGAAGTTTTCTGTCAGTGATTAAACATGAAAATAAGCAATTTCATCCACTACAGTTAAAAATAATGAGTTCATTATTAGTGATTAAAAATGATATATTTTCTAATTTTTTAATTACAATATTATTTAACAATTAATATTGAATGAATTGTGTTTATAATGTTTATTTTTTACTGTATCAATATATAAAAAAGCTTTAGTTCAGTAATTGAAATTATTTTTATTAATAAAAATTATTACAATATTTTTTACTAATAAAATGTTACATGAATATATGTTTTCAAAAATAAAATAAAAAAAATGTTAAACTATCTTAAAATGATATTGTTATGATTGAATATTTAAATTCAAAGAATTTGTAAATTTTGTTTAAAAAATTCAATTTGCAGATTATATTTAAAAAATTATATTCTTAATTTAATATATAAAAAGTTTCTATAAAGTTTTTTTTATTAGATTGATAACAATATTTATTTTAAAATTGAATTATACTACTATGTATGCAATTTTTAATTAATATGAAATGTTATATACTAGTGAGTGAAATTTTTTTTTTTATAAAAAGAAAATTTCTGTATTTGAATTATATGTGTTATGTTAGTCTCTTAGAAATTGAATTAATTTCAATTCATATGAAATAATTAGTTAATTTATTTGTTATTCATAATTGCTGTATAGTAAATAGTACATTATGTATTTTAAATTTGCTAATTTTAAATTAAAAAATATATAGCAGTATTGGGAAAATAAGTTAAATATTCAAAATATTTCTTCAAAATTAGACATTTTTCTGATATTACTATTGAATGTGATGTATGTTCTTTAATATTAGTAATTATGTTTGATAATAAGTAATTATAAGCAAACTCATAAAATTTTAGATATTTCAATTTTATTTAATAATGAAATACATCAGTACTTTTTAAATAAATGTGAGTTAAAAATGCTTAATATTTTTGTAATGTGAATGAATGATTTCGATCTAGAGGTAACGAAGCATATGAAGAGATTTTATCTAAACTTCCAGTTATTGCTAAATGTTATACTGCGTGCTTATTAGACTCTGAAGCATTGTCTCATTCCAGGTAAGAATATCTTGCATTATAACTTATTTAAAAAAATTAAAAAATTTTTTGTAAGATTTATATTAATGTAAGTAATTTAGTCTTTGTGTTTGTGTAAGTAAAAATTGTATAAACATACTTATGAATGTTAAAAATGGTGTGTGTAAATTCAATGCTGAGTGATGAAATTATAACATCATGAAATAAGCAACTAGCAGACACGATTTTTTTATTTAAATATAAAGTATGGTAGGACATGAAAATGACTAGTAGTGCAATATATATTCATGTTCAGCATCTCCATTTATGTTATTGTATATGCATATTTGGGTACTCTGAAATTATTGCTAAAATAGTCAAATTCTAATTAATGCCATTGGGATATGTCATTTATGGATTTAAGTAGGTTGAATTGAGCCATATGAAAGTCCACATTGACTTTGATACATAAACACCTAAATATAAACATCCTGCCTATTTTTGGCATTTTTCTATGATAAAACATATGCAAAACAGAAGTTAATGTGTTAAATTTTGTCCTCATTGATGTTAATTTATTATTAAGAAGCATATATAAGAATTTATAACTTTTTTGTATTAATAATCTCTAATTATTTTAATGATAAAATTCGTAAAAAAATGCTTGCAGCAAATTAATAAAAGAAATTAATTTTTATAAAATTGAAATAGGAATCAAGTGAAATCTTAAATTGATTATGGACTTATTTATGAATATTTTATTTATAAAAATGATAAAGTTAAACTTAAATTAATATGAGGAGAAATATTTTTTAATTTATTATTTCATTAGAAAATTAAAGAATCATTAGAAATTAAATCAAAATCTTAAATTGCATCTTTTTTAATTTCTAATTTGAAATTGCAATTTATAATTTATTTCATTGAAAGTTATAAAAATTAATGTATTGTATTTAAAGAAACTGGGCAATGCGAAGTTATATTTACTATTTATAATAAAATGTTGTTATTGTTTGTTTTGAGTGATTTAATTCATGACATTTTTTTTAAAGTATAAGAGTATATTTAAATGTACTCTGTATTTATATATAAAAATTAATATTTAAAATATAAGTATATATACCTGCCGTAATATTTTTTGTTTAGGTATATTTTTTGTAATATATCAATGAAAGAATCTCTTTATATACACTCAAGAGACAAAACATTATGACTACCCCTACATTTTGCAATGAACTCTCCTGGATGACGTGGAAGGCATGCGATGAGGTGGAAGTGGTATTTAACTGCTGCTGGAGAGTCTGAAGAATCATTCTTTCACTTACTTCTGTGTGTGTTGGAAAAGGCTGTGGATTTAAGCGACTTTGATAGAGGGCAGATTGTAATGGCTCGAAGGCTCGGAACAAGTATTTCCGAAACTGCACGACTCGTGGGTTGTTCAAGATCTACAGTTGTTAGTACTTATGCAAAGTGGATGAATGATGGTGAATCCAGCAGTAGACGACATGGTACAGGATATCTGAACATCATTGCGGACCAGTTGCACCCTTACATGGTTTCTGTTTTTCCAGCTGGAAATGGAATGTTCCAACAGGACAACGCCCCTTGTCACAAGACTAATATTGTGTTGGAGTGGTTCCAGGAACATGATGCTGAATTCCAGTTAATGTCCTGGCCGCCTAACTCACTGGATCTCAATCCAATAGAACACATTTGGGATGTCCTGGGACAGCAGCTCAGAGTTCAAAGACCACCAATGCGCAATATCTCAGATTTGCGTGACCGTTGCTTACACATCTGGTACAATCTGTCTCCGGCCATCTACCAAGGACTTGTGACATCCATGCCAAGGCGGGTTGAAGCTGTGTTGCGCGCCAAAGGTGGGCCAACTCGTTATTGACAGGTGGTCATAATGTTTTGGCTCTTGAGTGTATAAAGCAAGATATTTGTCTGTTGATTTGTATTTCCTAAAACTTAAAAACTAGAAAACTTATTATTTGGAAGATAAAAATAGACTTCTATTATTTTTTATCTGGTTTGTAATCAAAAATTAGAAAAGAATTATTTTTTTATTAATGAATTGAGAATGAAAAATAACATCACAGCTCTTTTCATGTCTGATGTAATTTGATATTTTGTATCTGATGGCATTATGTTTGCATTAGTTGTTTTTAATTTTGTAAACTTTATTAGATGTTTCGCACTCACTATTGTGATTGTTTTTAATAGTTTTTTTTTAATTCAATATCCGAGCTCCATATTAATCTTTGCCAGAAGTTTATTATTATTGTGATATTTAAACGACTTATTTCTTTGATTTAACAATAGCTAATATTGTTATATTTTGTGTAGCCAATCAATGCTGAATTATATCTGTTTATAATTCAGCATTGATTGGCTACACAAAATATAACAATAATAGATAAGATAAATAGATAACAATAGATAATCAAGAAAAATAGTAAAATCTTTTTTATTGATTTATTATATGTTGGTTATACCATTTTAATTAAGATCTTAGCAATATTTGTAGGTATATAAATATTATACAAATTATAATTTTTATATTCTATCATATTTTGAGGTACTAATATTAATATTTTTGTGCTTAGAAATGTTGTTTCCAGAAGTTCAGAAGTAACTTCAATTGCTTCCTTGTGCAACTCTCCTTTTATTTTGTCTTTAGATTGGTGTTACAAACCAATAGTAAAACAATATCACAATTCTAAACAAAGGTATTTTTCATTTATTTTATTTATAATTTGCAATTGTTGGGAAGAAAATAAATTAGCTTAAAAATTTTAATTTTAATAATAAGCAAATAAAATTTTACTGTTTTAAAATTTTTTTAGAAATATTTTTATTTTTGAAAAATTTTCTTTAAGCTAGTGTATACATACATAACATTGCAATATATATTTAGAGAGATATTTCTGTCTGTCTCACTGTAGATGTAGTACTCGGGAAAATACTATATATTAAATTCTTCTCACATATTCTGCATTAAATCTTCAATTAATCTTAAATTATTCAATAGCCTACGATTGTATTCCTGAGAAAAAAAAAAAATTTCTTTAAATATTCACTCTTTGTATTAAGTTAAAAAATTATTCTTCTCATCTCTGTTGAAAATTCATTGAAAACTTTAAGAACATTTTAAAGCATATAATAAATTTTATTTTTAAATATTTGTTATAGCTTGATGTACTACTAATATATTATGAATATTAATTGTTTCTTAATACATATATATGTTTTTAATTTTTATATTCATTAAAATTAGTGCTTAATTTAGAAAACTGTAAAATGTTATTTAGATTATCTAGTTAAATTCAATACATATTTTGTGTATGATAAGAAATTTTAATTATTACATGGTTTGAATGAGAAAAATAATTTTTTAAAAGAAAAATATAGGGCTCTGCCAATGTAACAAAATTAAAAATATACAATTAAGGGTAAAATTGGTATTAAAATTTCTGTGCAAGTCAATTATAATTACAAAAAAATCTGTAATGGTTTAATTTGGTTATTCATTATTTGAAAATATCAGAATGCATTAGTTATTTATCTTTTTTATAGCATTATGTATTAAATCATTTTTTTTAAAAGGGGCTGACTTACTTAAGGCCAAATTTTTAAAATTTCTAGCTTTTGAAGTTTCTATTTTGTTTTGAATAATTTATTTTCATAATTAAATTATAAATAACTCATTGATAATATTAAAAAAAATTAGTTTACAAAGAAATGTAGCAAGAAATAAGCTTTTTTTGAGAAATGCCAGAATAATAATTGTAAGAACATCTTTTAATTTTATAAATATCATAATACCTACTAAACTAACAGTTTTTATTCAAACTGAAAGTGAAAAATTAATGATACTAGAATTCATTGCATATAGCATTAAAAATGTACTCATATTTATTCATATTTCCAAATTCAAACCCATATAATCTGAATATAATTACAAAAAAAATTTCAAGTATTATCCCATATTCTGCACAGTTTTATATTATAAGCAAAGTGTAGTAATTTTGAATGGCAAATTTAAAAAATATCATGCCTTTTGTAACAAATGAAACAGCAAAATTGAAAATCAATTTAAAGAATGAATTATAAATGTTTGAGTACTTGACTCAAATTTATTCTTAAAAAGCCATCATTCATAAATAAGGCTTCATTTCTCAATATTATTATTCATTAAGTTCATACTTTGACGTTATATGAAAATGGAGAAATGCGTTTTTTGGTAAAAATAATATTTTTAAGGTGATTAGCACTCTTAAGAAATTACAAGAAGGATTTTGAATTCAAATCTGTCATGATTTTGTTTTGAATGTAATAAGTTAAATTGTTTTGACAGTGTTAACAACAGAGACTTAAATCCAGCCATCAATTTACAACTTACAAGTAGTTTGCAGTGGATTTATATGTGTCATGCTTTACATTTGCCAATATTGAAGGAGATCCCTAGTGCAGTTGATTTTAGCTATATTTGTATGGTATTTTTACTGAGTAAGTTTAATATCAGTTTTTAAAATAACTATATTTTATACTCAAAATTATTCAGATACTATAAAATTTTGTAATTCACCATATTGCTACTGATTATGAATTGTAGTATGCTATAAAATAAAATCTTTTTATGTATAATTTCTTTCAAAGTTTTGAGATAGAATAGAAATAATTATTTTCATTTACTTAAAATTAAAAATTTCACCATGCATTGTATTCATTAATAAAAATGTTAACTCTAATTTAAATCTATGGTTTAAAATATAAATTAAAAACTAGAATAATAAAATAATTTTTTTTTTCCATTTTATAAATAACAATTTTAATGTGTTAAACATTCAAATATTTTAATAAAAATATTCTTTAAAATTATTCAATATTTTGAGAATTGTTTTCAAACTGACAGACCCTTTGTTCTAAATGGATGATATTTATTATTATATTTTGATTTTTATTGTATTTAATTCAATATTTTGTTAAAACCTTTTTTTATAGATGAAGACTTTTTTCGAATTCCAAATATCAAAGCACTTTTACAAATGTGTTTTTCATCATTACTGAAATACAAGAAAATAAAGTTATCTAAGATTAACTGGGAAAATTTAAAAGATTTTGATGATATGTATGTATAAAATCTGATTTATTTTATATTGATTACTTAATCATTTTTTATTACTCAAAATGTTTATTTTGATGATTAGAAATTTTTAGCATATTTTTAATAATGTTTTAAAATAAAAAAAAAACCATAAGATAGGATTTATAGACTGACATAGGACATGTGACAACATAGACTAAGATAGGACATGTGAAATTCAAATAGGACAGTCATAGTTATTAATGCTTAAACTACAAATCTACGATCAGTTTTAGAAGTACTTGATATATTCCTTTTAAGCAAAAGAAAAAAAAATAACCTTTCATACAAAATAGTAATAATTCAAAACATAATATTCTTATGAGGATGATTAAGTTTTTGTTGTATTTTTTGATTTTTCTTTCTGATTGATTTTGTCTTGCACAAGAAAGTTTTCATTATTTTCTGAAATTGGTTGGAGTCATACTAATTCAGTTTCTACATAACTGTTCAAGTTGTAAGTGATCTGAATATTTGTTTTTATTCAGTCCATCATTGCCAATTTCAAGAGACCTATCCATCAGAAAGATTTCCTTTGGTTGTTGGAAATTTATTCTTTGGTGCTAACCCTCTTATTACCCTATAGTCAATCAACACCTTTACAGTGTTGAGTGACTACTATTTTCAATTTATTATTAGAAAATTTCTTACTTTCTTACTGTATTATATTAAAAGCAAATTTAAATTTAATATTATAATTGTTTAGGCTAACTTTTTTTATTTTATACTTTGATGTATAAATTGTAAACTTTTATTTATTTATTAGGTACAATGAACTGTTAAATCAATTTGAAGCTGTTTCTTATGGAGACCAGTTATTTGGGAATTTTATTCTATTTCCACTTCAGCAATGTTATCCAAGCAGATGGAAAACATTATTATTTACTGAGTATTCTCAAATATTACAATTTTTAAGAGTGCCTTTATTAGAAGTAAGTAAATGGTAATTGTTTTAGTTTAAATTTATATGTTCTCTTTATTGATTTTTGACTATAATACTTTTTTCAGATTTTTGTATCCGTAAAAAATTATTTGGAGCCTCCTGAAAAAGACACTGAATTAATTTTTCAGTATTGTAAAGCTTTATTAGCAGGTAATATTTAAATAATTTTGTCTTAAAGCTTAGCTGCTAATGTAGGGAAATAAAAATTCGGTAGATTGTTGCGTGAATAAATTTCATGACAGAAAAAATTAATGTAGAGATTTTGGTATAGGGAATATTAAATTTAATAGGGATTTTACAAAATAAGCACCTAACATATTTACCTGATGAAATATCTCTACAGTTTAATAATTTGATCAAATGAATACAAAATAAAAGATGCTATGCTAGTTTTTTCTTAGAACACAGTCAGGGCTGGAATGATAATGCGTTTGTTTTGGTTTCGAGGCGGTAACACGATCTACACATTATTTTTTTCAATCTCACAAGAGCCATGACTCAGTACGAAAATACTTTTTCCTTCTTTTGTAAACTGCCATGCACCATTCCAAGAAAATGGTGCTAAGTTTTGAGATGAGATATTTTAATGCTTACAGAGCACTTTTTATTTTTTAATTTGCAATGGGTTATTTTACCTGTATATTGATAGGAATTTTCATTGAAATTCTTTTTAAGGGAATTACCTGATTTATAATAAAATTCAGGAAGATTTTTATTCAATTAGGAAAGTTCAGGAGGAGGGGCTAATTTTCGTGAGTCTCCCAAATAAATTTTGGGAGTTGTCATGTATGTCTTAAGTATGCTTTTAAATAATTAATAAATTTTTAATTTTTCAGTATTGTTTACAGAATTATTGTAATTGATATAATTATGTAATTTTAATAATTGATATGTAATCAATTATGTGAATAATTTGTATATTTGAATGCAAGGATGTATAATATTTAAAAAGCATTGAAAATTTTATAATTAAAATTTATTTAATTATCATTTTCTTTCAATAATAATTTTGTATATTTGCATGTTAAAGTTGTTGTACTTTCCCTTAAAAAATTAATTATTAATTTCAGAAATAATTTTTTTCATTAAATAATAAATGAATATTATGTCATTAATTAGCAATTTTTCTTTATGTTCTATTAAATTTAATGTTTCTTCAATTTCTGTAGGTGTGTTAACTCATGTCAAATGTCCATTATTGTATTTAATGGCTATTCATCATGTCAATCATTTTCTATTTTCAAGGGATAGTGAACTTCTCAAGTTACAGAAAAAATTGCTTTCAATGATTTTACAATCTAAAAACAAGGTAAGTATCTTTTCTTTGTGAATTGTGCACTATATTAATTACTCTCTATAATTGATTTTTTTCTTCAGAAATAATACTAACTTTGTTTTCAGCAAAATATTTTCAAAATTATGTATGAATAAGTATAAAATTATGTGTGAATTCTTTGAATTGTGCAAAATAATTGTGCCTTCTTGTGAAAAAAATTGCATTGCATTGATGCATGAAAAAAAAAAAAAAAAAAATCCTTTTAATGCAAGCTTTACATTTTGTTGACTTGACGATATTATATGATTTTTATGTTGTTATTATTATAAAAATATATATTTTCATGAAAAAAATGTGAAATATTTCTAGAAATAAAAGAAAAAGATAATTATAAATTGATGTAAAGTTTATAGTTACCTTTATTTTTTCAGTAAACTATCTTCATTTAGTCCTATTTAAAATATGTTTTCCTGTACTTTATATTTTTTAGAATGTCCAACATCAAATACTGTTGTATTCTGAAACTAACGTCAATTTAGAATGCGGCTTCTCTGTAAAGCAGAAATTGCTGCCACACGATCAAGAACATTTAAAAGGCATTATTGGACATCTTATAAATTTGTAATATGTTTATAAAAATCATCTGTGATATAAATGTTTGTACTCTTTTTGTAAATATGCATTAAATTATTTTTATGTATTTTATTCTATTTACTCAAAATTTGTGTACATTGTTGATTGAAAAATATTCTCTATATTTCACACAGAAATTCTGAAGTAATGAAAAATTTATTAAAAATTTTATGTAGGTTATTCCCATATCTAAGTTTGATGAAGCATCATTAATATATTATTTTTGACATAGTATAATATTATATTCTTATAAGAAATATTTATATTTCTGTGCTGTGATAATTTTGTGTGTGTGTGTAAAAAGGAAATCATGATAATTTTTAATTTTTTTCAAATATTTGTTATTAACATTTGTTACTGTAATATATAGGAGCAATTACAATTTTTGTGTGTTTCCATTTAAAAATTATAGAAGCCTTAAATTTTTTTTTTAAATTTAAAATCATGAAAATGTTTTAAAAGTTTTCTATATTTAACACTAAAAGTTTTGCAATTTTTATATTATATGTCCCTGATTATCATGCAGCTAAATTTAATCTTTAAAAAAATTTTCATTATAAAACAAAATTTATTTTATATCTTACATAATAATTTTTTGTAAATTTTTGCATCTTAAAATTTTCATTAAAAAAAAAAAAATTCATCTTAGATCAAATCATTATTAATAACATAATAAGAGCATTGTTAGAATGGAATATAATAATAAAAAAAGTAATATTGATAATAATTTTTGCTAAAATCAAATTTTATATTTACTTTCTGCTCTTGTTAAGTTATTCAAATATATTAACATTATTAAAAAAGCAAAATTACTTAAAAGTTATTTAATTATATTTATATGGTAAAAGAATTTGAATATTAATATAATTACAACAGATTTGAAGCATTTTCCTCTGAAATCTTTAATTGTAACTTTTACTTACAGTAATTTTTTTAAGCTACAATATAAATTCTTACTATACAAACAGTCTTATTAAATTTTAAACTATATACACTGCTTTCAGAATTTGAGGAAAAATTAAAACAAGCAACACTATACAGCTTTCCTAAACAAAAAAAGAAATAGTATTTCAAAAATATTTTATTGCAGACAAGAAAATCAGATTTTTTGTCAACAATGTGCTAGCTTGGATTTAGGATTGTTATTTATGAAATTTTTTTTTAATTGCTACAATATTTTTGATATTCAATTTTAAGCTTGTTTTAAAGAAAATAGTATACTAAACAAATAATGCATTAAAATGTATTGTTTAATCAATAAATAAAAACAGTAATCAATAAATAAAAACTATTTGACTAAACAATTTCTTGCTTAAATCAAGCCAAATACTAACACACTTATTATATAAATGCAATATCAATCATTAAATTTATTTGCTTTTTTATTACATTAGGTTATTTATTTTTTATTCACATAAAGCAGGGATGGAAAATCTGTGCAAACTGCACTAAAATTCATCCCTTACTAAATTCTGTTACAAAAAAAAAGAAGAAAAAAAAAAAAAAAAAAAATACATCCTAGTAAAGTATCTTCATTAACTGATGAGAAGATTTTCTTTCAAGATGAAGACTTGAATTTCAGTGTTGATAATGATTATTTGGAATCGGAGTCTAAAAATAGTAAAGAACCATCTTTAAATTATAGGAGGAATTTTAAATTTATTGATGGATTCCGGCAAAATATATTTTATATTAACGACTCCCAAGGTACCCCAAAATTCCAAAAAATATCAAAACTGGTTAAGGCACTATTATCATTAAGCAATGGCAATGCTGATTGTGAAAGAAGCTTCAACGAGAAGAAACACTTTTAGAAAGGCAGTTCTCATAAGTATTGAGAGCATTAATAGGATAAGGCACATAAAAAGCCATATGAAATATAACAGTGATTTAGATTGTTTAAAACTCAGTAAGGAACTTTTGCGTTATGTAAAAGAAGCTGGTACGAAGTACTGGTAGAGAATCGAAGCATCAAAAACGGCTAACAAAGGAAAACAAGAAGAAATGGCAAACCAATGATACCAATGGCTGATATAAAAAAAGACAATTTAAAAAATGAAGTCGTGAACTTTTCCAAAAAATTGGATTCTTCTCAAAAGATGTTAAATAGAGCAGAGGGAATAATTTCAGATGGTATAGAAAGAGGCAATCTATCAAAAATTGACAGGTGCTTCTAAAAGAAATGAAAGATAACTTTAAAAATATGTGGAAAAGCTTGAGGAAAATAGAAAATTACAAATGAAGTAAATGTAAGCAATAACAAGAAAAGAGTTGTTAAATAGTATCTTTTTACACCTTTTTTGTAAAAAAGACCTAAAATAAAGCTTATTCTAGAGCTATGTACTAGTTTTTCACTGAAAATCAGAATACTATAATTTCAGATTTTTTTTTAGATATGGTTTGACAGATTTCAATTACAAGATTTTGGAATAAGGTAGTTATTCTTCATATAAAGTTATTTTAATATGTTAGTATATATAAAGTTGTCTTTTACAATTATATCTTTGAATTTACTGTAACTTCACTACATTTATAATTATAGATATTTCCATGCGATGTTATAATATTTGTTAAATTCTATTTTTTACAAAATTGGTTTTTTGAATTCTAGATTTAAAATGTTTGTTTGCTGAATTTAATTAAAAAGACTACAAATATAGTTGAAAGAGTAAATTATGTATCTGAAAAATGAATTCATTAGATATTCTTTGCAAAAATGCTTTTATTTCTTGAAAATGTAATAAGTTGATGGTATGGGTTAAAGATAAGTTAAAAATAAATAAAAAGTTGAAAATAAGTTATTTAAATGAATTATTTAAATTCAGTTTAAAGTTGAAAATAATTTTGTGCTTAGTTTTCGAAAATTAACTTTTAACATAAAAACATGCTGCCACGAAACCACTGAGAGAGAGAGGGAGAGAAAACTGCTGCTACAAAAATGCAGTTTGTCCTGATATGATGCTGCTATGAAAATCATTTTTTTCATTTTCTTCTCCTGCATATAGAGAAAACTATTGGTTAAATTTGAAGCTATTTTTTTTCGTACAGTCAACGGTTTTTACAAATCAGTGCTTCCCTGATTTAGAATGACTTTTATACTTTTTTAAAATCAAAACAGCATAAAACATTTTAATGAACTGAAGCATTTTCATAATAGTTTCAATGGAGGAATTAATAAGCTGTCTAAAGAAATGGGTTCCTGTGAAACACATATACAATTCTATGCAATTATGCACATATATAATTCTTTCTTCCTATTTAACCTTTTTGTATCTTTCGAAAAATTATTTATGCGAGACATTTCAAATCTCCATAACTAGGAGGTTTGAAGGAATGTAAATTAATCTGATTGACTAACCCAAAGCTTGATTTGAATCCTTTTGAATGACTTTAAAGCGAGTTAGGGCAACTGTTGAGAGCCTGATTATATTTCTCGAAAAATCCTTTGGAACTATTTGCATGCTCGAAGAGGAATTGCTTACTCCATTCATCGAGAATTTGTAAAAAATCTTCCTCTACTGGTAAATTCTATGGTAGATGCGAATAGCAGACTTTTATTATATCGTTAATATATTAACTTGAATTGACTGACCAGTTTAAATTTTGTATACAATTTGAAATGCGGCGTTATATATATAATTTTTTCCAAAATGTGATTCATGTCTGCTAATACTGTTTCTCGTTGTATTTCATTGGAAATTTGGTAAACTCTTAAATTTTGGTAATTATTTGAGGCTTTTATTCTTTTTCTTGCCAAACAAAAAGAACTGTAGGCTTTCTGTAGTCTCGGGAAATGGTGCTCCTGTAAAATAGGATCAAAGTTATTAGATAAATGAATCATTGTACATACATTAGTGATTGTCCGCAAAATTTAATCGTTTTTTTTTATACCTGATATAGTAGAATTTCAGCCTGAATATTCCAATGTTATGAACTAAACAATATCAATTAAGGGTGCGCAGAAGATCTACCTCCCCGTGGTGCACCTGGTAACACTTTTTAGTGGCTAAAAGATCTGCAACTTGGCATTATTGTTAGATTAATGAACTCTGTTTCAGCATGTTTTGTTATATTATTTTGTTGTTGTTGTATGTTGTATGTTTTTTTTCGTTGTTCCTTTTTTGCTGTAACTGTTCATAATCTGCCATTGCAAATATAAAAAAAATATATCAATTAAAGATTGAAAACTGATAAATATCACATAAAATTTTGCTGTTTTGTACCTTGGTTATCACAAACTATGAATTATTCTACCTTTCCTTAGCTGAAAAGAAAGAAAGAAAGAAAGATTTTTTTTTTTTTTTTTTTAACGAAAGATTTAAACGATAGAGATAGATATAGATAAAAGATAAATATCTTTTACGAAAGATTTAAAAACCTTTTCCTACATTGGCTGGATTTACCATTATCACCTTTAGGTGTTTCTGAACTAGTTTCTAACACCATAATTTCAGAAATTGATGGTTTTGGAATCGATAGTTCGATACAAGTTTTCTTTGGTTTTTTTTTCCCTTCAGATTTATGAACTGGAGTGACTTGCCACACAGCGCATTCGGTTTCTGAACTCGAAAAGTGTAGTTTGAAATCTTATAAATAATGCTCCCGTGTATATCGGGACCGAACACGATAAATATGTAAGATAAAATTTGTTTCGATTATGACGTGGAGGAGGGTGCAAACTTTCCAAATGTTTCCTCTGTTCATTTTAATTGTGATGTTGCGGTATAACAGGCATCTCGTTATGTACCCTGGGTAATGTTGAATTTGCTCCATATCTGCCGTTCTACTTAAAGCGTCTGGCATTTAAAAAAGCGTATCAAAGCGTCTGGCATTTAAAAAGTAATGATTTCAAAGTTGTTGGATTTTATTAAAAACTGTATGTAGAAGAAGTTGTATGATTTCTTTCTTCGTTATTGTTTTCACGTCCTCAAATGATTTCTGCTTTTTCCTATTCATCATTAGTCATACAGTTATACTATGTATACACAATTTACTAATTCCTTTGATGTATTTATTGCTGACGGTGTTCTGTTTAAAATGTCCGGTCATTAAATATTTTGTTTGTAAATTGACGTACAACTTTGAAAGTTCAATATCATATAAACATTGGAGATAAAATCTTATAATTAAAAAATGACGTATTTAAAAATTATCATTTGAAGCATAAATGGCAGATAACCTTACAAAATATTCTTAAAAATAACATGTAAAGATGACCCTGCCTAAATTGAAATAAATCTATTGAACATCGATAAATAACTATTTAAGTATTGAAGAATAATTTTCAATGTCTTCGTTTAAATAATTTTTAAGTGAGCACAATTTATTATTTTACAAATGTTAATTATAAATATTTAAGAGGGTTTTTTTTCCCTTTCTAATGCAACTGGCAAACACTTAGACAGCTTGGTCTTAGATGCCTTAAAGCAAGCGCTGCGCAGACGTTACTCACTTTGCATCACCCAGGGGGCTCGTGTAACTTGAAGATGAGCCACGGGCTCGGAGTAACAATGCCCCCGCAACGCTTTACGATCATATTAGACCGGGACCTATGGTTTAAAGTGGATTCTGAACCCCTACAAACATCCATGACACCGCCGGGACTCGAACCCGAAACCTATGGTAACGAGCGCTAGCCACTCGGCAATTCGGGCCCATATTTGAGATGGTAATTTTAAAAATTAATTCGCCTTATTTATTTCAGCTTTAAAAGGGGAAAAATGCTTTTTTATTTTATATTCCTATTTTTTTAAAATTTAATTTAATTTTTATTTCCCTTACTAGATTTGCATTTCTGCAAATATTTATAAATCACCTCTAAATGTAATTATATATTTTATGTAGTATATCATTTCATCTCACGGTAAATTTATATGACGTTCAACTGAAAATAAATTTGTCGATTAAAAAATGTATAGAAAATATAACAATAAATAAATTCAGTACCACTGTTTATGACATTTTTTATCAATATTAGGATCTATGATTTTAAACAATTTAGTTCATAATTTAAGCCTCAAACCACCATAATTTCCTGTTCACTTATTTATTCTACTTCAGTTCAATAACTTTAAGTCTTTCTTCTAATATTAGAGAGTTTTTGCATAACGTTTTTTTATCGTCCGGTATTTTTTTCTTCCTAGTGCGCATGCTCATAGGAAACAGTATTACAGACGCATGCGCAATTTCCTATGAGCATGCGGGCTAGGGAGAAAAAAAATACTGGACGATAAAAACGCGTTATGCAAGAGCTCTTAATTATCGCCCTTTACTGATCGCAAATTTCATGTTGCATTTTTTATCACCAATGTTTTCATTTTAGGGGCCTGATGGCCGAGTGGCTAGCTCTCTGGCGCTCGGTACCACAGGTATCGGGTTCAAATCCCGGCGTTGCCATGGGTGTTTGTAGTGGTTCGGAATCTACTTTAAACCGTAGGTCCCGGTCCTAATAGGATCGTAGAACGTTGCGGGGGCATTGTTACTCCGCGTCCATGGCTTATGTTCAAGCGACACGCACCCCCTGGGTAGTGCAAAGTGAGTAACATCGGTGCAGCCCTTATGGTATGAAAAGATCACGGATTTGCCAGCTGCATTAGAAAAAAAAAATGTTTTCATTTTTCTTTCTCCCCCCACCCCCCAATTCATACGATTACTATTATCTATTCCTCCTGACTTTCTTTCTTACTTCCAGAGTAGATGAACGCTTCGCGTTCAGGAACTCGGCCTCTTTATTCAACTTAGTAGTTCATAGATTTCGTGTTCATGCCAGCAGGTTTTCAAAAAACTTCCATTGTTACTTAGACATCATCTCGGTTATATTGAATGGCTTGAAATTCTAATAAACGTAGAAGAAAGACTCGACAGTTTGCACTTTATTTATAGTTATGGATTTATTATCTATCCTGAAAGGAAAAGGCCGTGACTTTATTTGAATTATCCAAGTTACGATATTTCGTAGGACATCACAAGGAAGCTAAATAACAGTTTTAGAGCACCGATTTTACTTCATATTATCGAATTTATCTGCTATTGGAAAACAAAATTTTATAGCTCTTGCTTTCAATGATAATTTTATCTCTCTTCGGCATGACCTTCATTCATGTAAGCATAATTACAATAGACAAAGAAGACTGTTATGCAAAAGGTAGTAGAAGCTAAAATGTTTTTTTTATAAAATACTTCAATTGCCTCTTTCACTTTCCTTCGAAAAGAGGATACTGTCGGTAAGAGAGGGGGAAAAAAAAAGTTGAGTTTCGTAGAACATGTCTACAAGGTATTTTTTTTATGGACGTCTGCACTTAGGGGAAGGACTTTTTGCCCCTATCGCTTTTTCAAAGATGTAACAGACGAAGGAAAAGGGAGGGACGACATGAAAGAGCTGGGGAAATCTTGAATAACGCATGTCGAAACAGCAACCGGGCACATCTTCAGAGGTAGTGAAGATTAATGATCAGTTAACAACGGAAACGATAGGAAACCTTTTTGTTGCAAATGTAGTCTCAATGGTTGAGACAACCGGTCTATATTATCGTCGTAAAATCCGTTTAGCAATTTTTTTTTTTTTTTTTTTTTTTTTTTTTTTTTTTTTTTGAGTGTGTGTGTAAAAAAAAAAAAAAAAAAAAAAAAAAAAAAAGCAAGAACCCCGAATAAAAATACTTTCAAGTAATGGAAGATTTGTGATTACTGTTGAGTGAGACATCGAATCAATCATTTATCATTGGATTTATTTGGTGTAATGTTTTTTTTTCAATAATTAATTTTATAAAAATTTTAAGAAATGTATGACTAAAAAAAATATTTTTCCAGTTCTTGAATATTTTCTTTTCAGCATAATATTTAATTCTTTCTTCATTTTAGTAAAATATTGGGTTTTTTTTTCTATAACACGAAAGAAACCAAGAAAAAAATTTAATCGACTGGGCCGATAAAGTTACCCATAATATTTATAATTTAATGTAAGAACAAAATTCATAACAAGAAAAGATATCCATAAACCATATTCAGGCAATAAATTATGTTCATTAGTTATCGTTAATTCAGTACTAAAATAATTAAAATTTGATAATTCCACCGATATAATTGTAAATGATTTTAAGAATTTTAAGTTTAAACATGTTAATTAAGTTTTAAGTAAGTTAAACACACTATTAAAGTATTGTATATGAGTTAAAGAATTAAATTTCTTTTACTATTCACAATGATTGGGCCTGAATGGCTGAATGGCTAGCGCTAGGTGCTACAGATTTCGGATTCGAGTCCCGGTGGTGCCATGGATGTTTGTAGTGGTTCGGAATCCACTTTAAACTGTAGGTCTCAGTCTAACGTGACTGTAGAATGTTGGGCTTAGGGCTGACAACCCTACCCCGTAAAAAGAAGTCATCTCATGTTTCGAAATTTGCCAGTAGGCAGACGGACTTGCCTCACCATGGGGCTGTTGCGCCAATCATGATGATGAAGTTATCGTTAAAAATATATATAGAATTTCAAGCGATTTTATGAAAAAACATGTGAATGAAATTAAAATAAACCAACGAGAATAGATCGTGGAAAAAAATGAAAAACCAATAAGAACCGTTAAAAGTGGTTCAGGATAAATTACAACAATTGCATTTATTATTTTGATTGTGGATTCGGTACGGACGACAAAATGTTTTCAATTTTACGAATAATTAAACAGAATTTTGTTTAACTGATAATTTTAAAGTTAATTATTGATCTATAACTTAATTATTAATTATTAATCTTTTTTCTTACGACTCAATATTATTTTGAACTTTTCTTTAGGTGACAATGATGTCATCAGGATAGAATCGTTAGCATTAGGGAAACTTCCCTAAGGAACTCTTTGCATTATAGGAAACAAATTTCATTCAACTTTTATCTTCAGGTTTGACACTGAACATTTAAATGTATCATCTTCTATCTGGAATACAAAGCGTTTCTCATTTATTTACATGAAAATATCATAGGCCCATTGTGTATATGTTAACATTGTAACATACACTGAAGGGACAAAAGTCATGGGATAGCAATATGCAAATTTTCAGATGGCAGTAGCATCGCGTAGAACAGGTATAAATGCGCAGTGCTTTCGCAGTGCTTTCATTTCTGTTCAAGTTATTCATGTGAAGAGGTTTTGACGTGATGATGACCGCACGACGGGAATTAACAGACTTTGAACGCGGAATGTTAGTTGGAGCTAGACGCATGGGTCATGCCATTTCGGAAATCGTTAGGGAATTCAACATTCCCAGATCCACTGTGTCAAGAGTGTGCCGAGAGTATGAAATTTCAGGCATAACATCCCACTATGGACAGCGCAGTGGTCGACCGCCTGCACTTAACGACCGAGACCGGCGACGTCTGCAAAGAGTCGTAAATTCTAACAGACAAGCAACACTGCGTCAAATAACCTCAGAAATCAATGTGGGACGTACAAGGGACTTGTCTGTTAGAACTGTGCGGAGAAATTAGGCTTTCTTGGGCTATTCCAGCAGAAGACCGACTCGAGTGCCTTTACTGACAGAACGACATCGCTTGCAGCGACTCTCGTGGGCACGTGAGCATATCGGTTGGTCCCTAGATGAATGGAAAACCGTGGCCTGGTCCGATGAGTCACGATTTCAGTTGGTAAGAGCTGATGGTAGGGTTCGAGTGTGGCGCAGACCCCACGAAGCCATGGACCCAAACTGTCAGCAAGGCACTGTTCAAGCTGGTGGTGGCTCCGTAATGGTGTGGGCTGTTTTTTCATGGCATGGACTTGGTCCTCTGGTGCGACTGGACCGAACATTGACTGGAAATGCTTATGTTCAGCTACTTGGAGATCACTTGCAGCCATTCATGGACTTAGTGTACCCAAACAACGATGGGATTTTTATGGATGACAATGCGCCATGTCACCGGGCCACAACTGTTCGCGATTGGTTTGAAGAACATTCTGGACAATTCCAACGAATGATCTGGCCACCTAGATCGCCCGACATGAATCCCATCGAGCATTTATGGAACATCATCGAGAGGTCTGTTCGTGCCCAAAATCCTGCACCATCAACGCTTTCACAATTATGGACGTCTATCGAGACAGCATGGCTCAATATTCCTGCAGAAGACTTCCAACGACTTGTTGAGTCTATGCCACGTCGAGTTGCTGCACTTCGCCGGGCGAAAGGAGGGCCGACACGATATTAAGAGGTATCCCATGACTTTTGTCACTTCAGTGTAGTTCTGTTTCAATAAACGTCTTCATCATTCCTTCATTATTTCTTGCATTATTTCAATAATTCCATCAACTCTCAACCCCCCTTGCAAATTTATTTATAAAGATCTTTTCACACATTAAGACAATAACACAGAAGTATTGTGCTTCCTACGATTATTTTAATAGTTTTTGTTATTTATAAGTTGCTGTTAGTTAGCGTATAAATGTAAAGCTATTGCGACTATTTTATGTAAAGATAGTAAAATCAGAATTTAGTATTTTTATAATAGTGCATTGACACTTAGAATATTTCTTCAAAATGCAATTACCTGTATAAACTTCTTCCCGAAATTGAATAGATAATTGTTACTAGTGGTGGAAAAATGTGGCAATATCTATTTCTTGTAGAAACCTGTTAAGTTATATCTATTTGCTGAATTAAATAAAGAAACTACTATGTCTTTCTCCAAGATATGTAATACAAGTTTATTGTTTATATTAGTTTTATATTACAGGTTTATTTTGAACATCATATAATTTGACAATTAATTTAGACTTATTCAAATACTATTTTCGAATGTAAAAAATGTATGTTGGTAAATGAATATTTATTCGCATTATCTTTCGATTTCTAATGACTAATTTATTTACATGGTTTATTGTTAACTTGTTTGTAGATAATTAAAAAAAAAAAAAAAAAACTAGCAAAACATCAATAATGCTTTGATAGTTTATTTTATGTTACGTGACTACGTTTCCTATGAATTAAATACATTTTAGTCAATTTTAGTCAGAAACATCATTTCAACATTCATAAACATCATCATTTATTAATTTCTTCGTAAATGATGTTTACTTTTCAGTAAATTTTCTCTGAAGCTAATTTTTAGCCCCATTTCCTATTTTATAAAACTTTACAATTTATAAAATTATAAAATATCTTATATTTTATAAACTACTTAAATTTACTTAATAGTTAACTTTTATACTATTTACCTACGTAAATTTTTTAAATTTTATAAAACTTCAAACTCTAAAACTATTTTATCAAACATTTTATTTTATAAAACTACAAACTTCAAATTCTTATTACTTATGTATGAATTAAATTTTAAATGCATGGCTTTATAAATTTTTATATAATATGAGAAATTTTAAGCAATTTAAAAATCGCAAGCAAATTTTTTTGTAAATAAAAATTTATAAAATAATTTTTTTAACATGCTATTTCAATGCATGTGTTTTTATTTCAAAACTTTTTGTAGCCCTTTGTACGAATTTCTTTGTACGAAATATCCCTTTGTACGGATAAAATCCTCTTGAAGACGAATAAACTTTCAAAAACATCATTTCAACATTCATAAACATCATCATTTATTAATTTCTTCGTAAACGATGTTTACTTTTCTGTAAATTTTCTCTGAAACTAATTTTTAGCCCCATTTCCTATTTTATAAAATTATAAAATATTTACTTAAATTTTATAAACTACTTAATTTATTTAATACTTAACTTTTATACTACTTATCTATTAAAATTCTATAATTTTTTAAAATTTTTTTATAAAACTTCAAACTAGAAAACTATTTTATAAAACTTCAAGCTTTCAAATTCTTATTATTTATGTATGAATTAAGTTTTAAATGCATTACAGGGCCTTATAAATTTTTATTTCTCGCCAAAATATATATGAAAAAAAAAAAAAAATATGCCAAATTTTATTCAAGTTAAAAATTGCAATTGTTTTTTTGCAATTAAAATTTATCAAATCATTTTTTAATATGTTTTTTTCAATGCATGTGTTTTTTATTTCCAAAATTTTTAGATAGCCTTTTAGAACGTGTGTTTTTAATAAAACAAAACGTATTTTTTTTCCTTCTTTTTTTTTGCGAGAATGAATTAATTTGAAACACGCCAATCTCTGACATCACTTTCCTTCTTAAAGTGTTTCTTGTTAACTAAGTTTCCTCCACCGTTTTAGTTCTCCAAGAATGTTTCGCTACAGTCACAGAAAAGAAACCCATTACAAAACGCAAGTTAGCGCTGTCCCTTAGGTATGACCGGGGAAGTGCAATTTTCTGTCTTGTTCTCTTTTCTCTGTTATTCTTTTGGTTTTTTTTCTGTTGCTAAATGTTGCGTTTGCCTCGCGGCCCAGGATCCCAGCTCTCCATTGAACAGAGTGACTTATAGAAGGGTTCTTTTTTGTTTTGTTTTTTTATGTTCCTTAATGCACTTCATTTCATTTCTCTCGCCAAACTTTCAGACGATTTCGTTTCTGCACAGCAAAAAAGAAATTGGCTGAAAGTTTGGTGGAATTCGGTGTAGGCCGAAATATTCTCTTGAATGTTATAATAACAACTTATTTGGCAAAGTGGAACTGGGAAGTTTTAAATGTTTAAAGGTGTATTAAAGTGTATTTAAAATTAGATATTATATTTATTGAAAGAAAAAAATTTATTAATTAAAACTTTTTTAATAACAATAATTTATTAATCTGCTGTTATCCACATAATGAAATAAGTAAATATTATTTTTTAAAAGCATATTAAAATTAAATAACATTAGACAACATTATCAAGGAAAAAAAAAAACTAATCTTTTTTTAATAATAGTTTATTAAATTGTTATTAAATGTGTACTTGAAGGATAAAATCAAAACATTTTAGTTATTTAAAAAAATATTAAAATTAAAAAAAAAATGAAATCCGATTTAATTATTTATTTATTTATAAAATTTAATTTATGAAATTATTGTTAAAAAGATTAAGTTATTGTAATATTATTTTATTTTCCTCTCGGATTGTTATTTTATATATTATTTTCGAATAATTCTCTTAATACAGTGAAAGTTTTAATTAAAGCAATAATAAATTATTAAAGCACTGGAAGTTCAGAATAATCGCTTATTATATCACTGGAAATTTTGAATAATAGCAAAACTGAAATCTAATTTAAATCAATTTATATTTCATTTGGAATAAGCTAAAAATTGTTCTTAATAGTCTACGAAGCGCTAGCGATTTTATAATTCTCTGAAAAGAAAATTATTGCATAATATGTTATTAAAAAAAGACATGTTTTTTTGTTAACAAAGTGCATTTTCTTGTAGATAATTTTTGTTATAAAAAGTATTTTAAATGTCAAAACGAAGGAATTTCGTGAAAAAAAAAATGTTTAGAAGAAATGATTTTAGATTTTTGGAAAGATAAACATTTGTTTTATAATTTATAATGCGCAAATTCTTAAAAATAATTGTTTAGTATTTAAATAAATTAATAAAATAAATTTAAAATGTTACATTTAGAAATGCATTAAGAAGTTGTATTCAGAATTCAAGGAAATTTTGAGTACATAGCAAGAATAAGGATAACTTCTTTATATAGTTCAAAATGTAAAATAAGATTCATGATTATTTTATATTTTTTATTAGATTGTTTCAATTCTCTTCATGGAATTTGTATTTTAATATATGTGTTTTTGTCGTCCTCTGTCTTCCCATACTGTCGTCTCTCTAGATCGAACCATGTCTTCTTGTCACTATATTCTGCCATGAATCAGCCATTCATGTAACATCACCGACTGATCGACATACGTTGATCCGACTCAAACCAGGAACAATCCTTCGATTTGATCATGCTGTTTTCTAAGCCCAATTGCGCGTCTTCATTCAAATGGTGACCTACTTTCAGTATTTTAAGTTATCCCGTATACGATAACTTAAAATTAATCAGGGCTTAAAATAACTTATTAGTACAATCCAACTGAATAGATTGATTCAAATTTTTATGATAGCTGTGCACTAAATTTCTCCTCTTTTACACACCATACGAATGCCCAGTTGCGATGCGTTGGGACTCCAGTTATTCAATCAGTGGTCGCTAAACTCTAATCATTTGCATGTTCTATCAAAAGGTATTTTTTTGCATATGATGTTTTCGTTAAGTAACTCTTGCCTGGTGCGCCTTTTTTTTCCTCTTCTGAATGTATATTGAAAATTTGATTAAATATACAATCTTATTTATGAAATTGAAAAAAATACAACTTGCCAAATATAATGCATTTCAAGAACTGCAAGAGGTTATTTTATTTTATATTTTTAAATAATGAATTTATTTTAGGAAAATTTTTTTTTTCAAAATTTTCAAATTAAGGTTTGATATATAAAATCCTGTCTCTGAAACTTGAGAAATGACGGAAAAGCAAAAAGCTATGTCCACTAGTTTTGAATGTTCCAAAGCATCTGTAGTTAGAGCGAACAAAATTAAAAACGTAATACGACAAATTGTCTGGTTAATATCTTGCAAGGATAGAGAGCTAAGTTATAATTAAGGTAGAGATAAATTATAGAAATACGGCTAGAATTGACTGTTACCAGCAAATGCGGAGCTTATAATAGGTGTAAGTGTAGCAACCGAATCTGTCAGTTATTGAACATTGAAGTTATTCCAAATTGTACGCTAGCCCTTATGTGAAACATTAGTACAATCAAACTGAATAAATTGATAGCTATGCAATAAATTAATGATAGCTATGCACTAAATTTATGATAGCTATGCACTAAATTTATGATAGCTATGCACTAAATTTATGATAGCTATGCACTAAATTTACTTGGAATTAACGAAACGCGCATAAGTAATAAAATTGAAACATTGAAACTGAAACAAGTGATTCAAGCCCTGAGTGGATGTTAGTACACGTACGTTTATATATATATGAAGGCTGTGGTGTAAGATACCATTCATTTGGCACCTCCTTACTTATTAGATGGCAACACCATTTAGTAAAGTGACATTTGACTCTTAAAAATGATTAATGTAAAAGAGAGAAGTTGAAAAAGCAAGCAGTGGTGAACGATGAGCAGACAAGCAGCAATGACGAGGGTTCTATTGTTGTGTTATGTGGTAATTGTTAATTGTGTATGTGTGTTTCGTAATTAAATATTTTTGTTTAATTTTCCCTTATTACTTAATGGGCTGAAAAATATTATAAATATGAGGGCTTGCACCTAGAATTCTACCCCTAGAACGAACGAAACGAGTATAAGAAGTAAAATTGAAACAAGTTATTGCGATTACATTGGATTATTCTTCCAATGATGTCATCGAACGGATGAGTCTGTTCTGATTTTATTGTGCTTTTTTTGAAAATAGTCACCCTACAGAAAAATCCTGTGATATCAAGTTTTATAAAAACTGCCTTCCTACCACAGTAAAATTACTTTAAAAAATTATATACAGCGATCCTTAATATAGAAGTTTGTGTTAAAAATGGAGATTTTCTCTGGTTTTCCAGATGATATTGATTGAAAAAAGCTTAAAGAAAACGTTGTGAAAGAATTAAACATAACTGAATTAATAAATGTATGTAATTGTTTAGGACTTAATTGTTCTGGTACCGTAACCGAACTAAATGATAGAATATTTGCTAACCTAGCAGATCTGGTCACCTTGAGAAATTTCTTGCGCGTCTTTTTTGCTCACTTTCAAGTTATATAAATGAAAAGAAGATTTTTTGAATAGCTGGTGTTATATATGATTAAAATTTAAAAAAGCACTTTAATTATATCAAAACTATAGCTAAATTTATTCTCATAAGCTGTTTTGCATTCAATAATTAACATGTACAAGTAATTGGCATTTCAAACATAAAATAGAAAAAAGAATTGGAATAGAATTTATTAGGAATTGAAATTTCCATTAATACTTTCTAAGTATTCATCTCACTATACAATTATTTTTAAATAAATTTGTATTGAAACTGTCTGAATATATAAATTTAAATTAAATTGTTTAGTATAAATTTATAAAAACTTTTAATTTAAAAGTAGAGCTATATTTTACTTATGTTATTAATGTGTATAATTAAAACTAAGAAATTTTTGAGAATATATTTTTTAGAATATATAGAGTTATTTAATTTGTTATCTTTCCTGCTATCTAATTACTTAATTTCATTGAAATAAAGAAATATAAAACTATTTAATAAATGTTTTATAAATATTAAAACAGTAATTAAATTAAATTAATTTATGGAAGCATAAGCCGATATTACAGTTTTTTAAAAAAGTTTATTAATTAGTAAACTAATATCGGTAATTCTATTTTTCCCAAAGCAACGATGCATTTTCAGGTTAACATTCTTCAAATCATAAAATTCAAGTATAATATAATCATAATTATAATTCAAATTAAAACAAAATATGTATAAAAACATAAATATAAAAAAAATTGTATATTTCACAAAAAAAAAAAAAAATAATATGGTAAAAATAGAAAATGTCTTTTATTTCTAGATAATAAGAATTTTAATTAACTTTACAGTCATAAATATTTCTTTAAACCAGATATTTGTTCTAGATTTTTGGTTGGAATTTTACATCCACTAAATGCAACAGCATTTGCACGATAACAATGTAAAAAATGCATTTATTTCAGTTAAATCTTTTCAAAATATAGTTACTGAAAAATATAAAGGTTTTATTTTATTTGAAAATGTAAATACATAAAAGCGTCAAAATCTTTGTGAAAATTTTTTTTTGAAAAAGAAAATACAGACCTATTTTATATTCTTCCTACCTATGGAGAATCTTTGTTTTTCTATTCGTGTCAGAGAAAAAACAAAATATTTCGCATTTCCTCAATCTCTTTAGTGAAGTGTGAAAATTCTTTTCCGTGGCACATAACAATGTTTTTTCTCCTTTGCAAAAAATAACGACAAAGTATTTTATTGAGATGTGATGATTTTCAGCCAAAGTTTTACTAGTATAAGTATATTTGCAAAGTTATTGTATAATCTGAACATTTGACATATGAATTTTAAATTTATTGAATAGTAAAATTTGGAAAAATATAACCTTTCAGCATTGTTGTTGATACAAACATGCAATTGTGGATTTTGTTTTTCGTAGGGGGATAATACATATATAGGGGGATTATAATTAAAGTCCCACTTTCAAAATGCTGTAAAAAAAGAACCACTCGTCACAATGAATTTAAATTTGGACTGAAGATACTTGAAGGAAGAAGGGGGAAACGGTACGGCATCAAAAAAATTCCAAAGTGTATTAATAGATGGCGCTGTAAGTGGCATAAAGAAAGTGAATTCGGCTGACAGTGATATTTTGAATCGAAATTACAACGTATTTGGCATGAGTTGTACATTAAACCAACTGTAGTGTTTTTTTGACGGAAAAAATGACTTCCATGTCATTCAACAATTGTGATACTGTTAGTGGAAAGTTCCTCCATCACTGCAAGGTCATACCAAATTGGATGGGAAAAGCTGGTGGATCTTTTTTTGGAACTTTTTTGATGCCATACCATTTCCCACTTTTTCAAGTATCAGTTCAAATTTGAACTCATTGTCACGAGTGTTTCTTTTTTTTTTTTTTACAGCATTTTGAAAGTGGGACTTTAATTATAATCGCCTTTATTTAAAAAAATTTTGAAAACATTATGAGCAAACAGAAAAGAACGTGATAACTTCACTTAATAGAAACATGCTAATTTTGAAATAAACACATAATATGCTATTCCATTCAATGGGTCTCTACTTGTGGGTCACAAGAAGAGTCTCAAAAGACCTCACTTAACGTACCACCAAGTACAGTCTAGAACTGGGATGACCATGGTAAATCTGTAAGGGGGAATGCCCTTCCTTGAGGCGGAGGAAGATGGGAGAAAGACGTGAATCCTTAAGATGCCACACTTTGAGGTTTGAAATTACGGTGACACGACTTTCCCCACATAATACCCCAAAACTGTAAAGAAGCGTTACAGTTCTAGGTATAGTGATTTTTGCGTGTGTGCCCAATTCTCAGTGTCCTGCTGTGCGGGACGGACATCCCATGAGTAATCCATTTATGGATGGAGCGAAATGGGGCAGCTTCTATTGTGATGGAGCACCTGTAGCTAGAAGTCTGACTTGGCTCCATTCGTTGAAGAAGGTGGGTGGTGCCTTCCGGGAGGACTTTCAGGAAAGAACTAGCACAGAGTATCGTATGGGAGAAAACCCGGTAAACTCCATCGAGCCTCCTCGTTTTTGAAACAGTGATTACAGTAAAGCAGACAGCCGATTGGACCTCAGCTTTAATGTTCACCAGCGGCGCACGTTGCCACTGAGCCGCGGGTTGGGCACAGTGATGAATTGTGATGTAGCAGTATATCCAGATCAAATAAACTTTGGAATGCAAATCAAATTTAGTGGATATCCTGGTATGACAGATAATATTAATATTTACCCGAAGCATTTTAAATTGAAATAATTGTCAAGCGAAAATTATTGGATATTATTTTACTTAACATTATTTTAAGTAAAATAACGATATTACTCAAAACGATAATGATTTAACGATATTATTTTACTTTTTTCCTCATTGGTAAAACAAATAATTTACAAAACAATAAAAATAAACTATGAAATATATTATCTTTTTCATGGATGAATAAAAATATAAATTTAAATTTGTCCTCATTTTGAAGCATTACAGTTTGACTATAATTTTCAATTTCCAGACAAATGTTAAAATCAAATTAAAAAATTTGTAAACCACACATTTTTTTTTTATGAAAGCACTATGATAAACAAAATTCCTAAACAGTAATCGATGCTAGACATTATTGATTATTTTTATTAAATTAACGACAAAAAGAAAAGAGTGATAAATAAATAAAAAAAAAAGGGTAATTTTTTAATTTCCTAGAAAACAATACACTGAAAATTTATCACTTCGAAACACAAAAAAAGACCTAAATAGCAAAACGCCAATAACATCGCTTCGAAATGTTATCCCCCAATGCTTTCCGTTTTTAACTGTAACCAAGACAGATCAAATGCAATTGCGACTAAGTAGATAGGAGCAATAAAAACAGAGCAGGGAAAGAAATGAAAGTGAAGTTAAAACTACGATTCTGGGGGATAAAAGTGTAAAAGAAGAGGAAGAAAGAAACATTGTGATGTGACCTGACGCTGAAATGTCCCGATGAAGATAAATGACCCAGATTAGGATACAGTCTTAGCTGCCGAAAAACGATTCCATGTACAGAGATAGTCAATGGAATTTACTTCTTTTCCAACGAAACAATGGTGTTCTACGTCGTTTCCTTATTGCAAGTAACTCTAACAGTTTCTTGCTAAGTCAGCACCAGCGAAATTATTGTTACCACACACCCTTTATATCATTCATAAAACGTTCTTTTTCATCCCTTTTTTATGTCCAATAATCTATTAATAGGAAAGAAAGAGATAAAAAGGTGACCTTTGTAATTTTTTTATTTTTTTTACATGATATCTTTTAGATTCGATTCGAGTTTGCAAAATGAATTTTATTATCGAAGAAATTAGTTTCAACATCAATAGAAAATAAGCCTTTTTACTGTAAACTTACTCTTTATTAAGTTATTTTATTTTGAATTTATTTATTATTGAGATTTAAAATTGTAAAATGAGCTTGGATAAATTAAAACAAAGAAATAACCAGAAAAATGTCTCTTAAGTATTATTGTTTAACTGAAATGGCACAAAATATGACATTTTTCATCAACTTTCTATTTAATTATTACTCAAGATAGTCTTAAGATAGCCAAAATAGTCTTATTCTTATTACTTAATTCCAAATTTTTGACGAGTTAAGGGTGCTTTAAAATAATAGCTCACACTCTCCCTATATATAGTTCAAATTTTCAATCGTTAATAAAATACTTTTTATTCATCCACTCAAGTCCAAATACATTTTTTTGAACTTGTAGTGGATGACACTTGATGTCATTTCGAACCCAAACCTGTGGCACCGAGCGCTAGACACTCGGCCATTCAGCTCCCAACAATAGAAGTTCAAATTTCTGCTGCAGATACAATACAATGCGCTGCAATTATGGCGATCGTCCTTCTTGGCAGTATCCCATGTGCGTCCAGACTAGGGACTTCAAACAGTAACTTCCTATGACAGCTGATGTCAACAATCCCTCACAGTAGATACATCTCTGTCAAGTTTTCTGTAACATCGCAAAAATAAAATCCACCTACTCGTAGATTATACAACAGCACAGACCGTTGTTTATTTTACTAACCAACTATAATAGGCATGAAAATCCATTCCTCAAAGTGATACACGGCCACTGTACGAAACAATACATGCTCCTTTGCATGCTTGCATTTTAAATCACGGAGACCATAGAGGTTATCAATGTACCACCGTTGCACATTTGAAACATCTCTTCTCGCTCATACTTTAACATGTGACATTGAAATTTGAATCAAATACACTCATGTCCATAAATTAAGGATAATGAAGTTCAGGCAAAGAAAGAGACAGAAGCAAAACAAATTTGACTTATTTGTAAAGTCTATTTATTAGACAAAAGGTAAAGAGCAAAAAAGATGCTATATGTTTGACATAATTAATAAAAATTGCGATTTTTACTCCCTGGAGCAAATTTCAAAAAAGAACCTATTTACAAAAAAAAATATAACATGGTTAGTATGATGGTTAATATGGAGTACGTCTCCCGGACGATGCAATACAGGCTGAGTATCAAATTATCAATCTGATCTTGGGGAATATTACACCACTCATCAAGCAATGCCCTCCGAAGTTCCGGTGGACAGGTGGGAGGGGGTTGACGGGCTGCAATTCGTCGGCCAAGTATATCCCACACATGCTCTATTGGATTCAAGTCCGGTGAGTATGCTGGCCAATCCATACGGGTGATATCCTCCAATTGAAGGCATTCGTCTACAATGTTTGCACGGTGAGGAAGGGCGTTGTCATCCATAAACAGAAATTCAGCACCCATGGCGCCCCGAAACAAACGTACATGTTGTTCCAGAATGACATCCCGATAGATGTGGCCTGTCATCGTTACACTCTGAACATGCAGGTCAGCTCTAGAACCAAGAATAATTCCTCCCCAAACGAGCCATCCTGCACCACCGTAACGGTGTCGTTCAATCGTGTTCTCTTGGTGATAACGGGTACCTGGCGCTCTCCATATGAAAGTCCGGCGAGAATCAGACTACAAACTAAACCTGGACTCGTCGGAAAACATCACACCAGACCACTGTTGCGGTGTCCACAATGCATGCTCTCTGCTGTACCTGTGCTGTGCTGTAACATGACCTGTGCTGTAGCATCTACTCACATTACCATCATCTTGGAATCGTTGCTAAAGCCTGGAGATGACACTCTGGGCGATTCCAAGTTCCTCGGATACTTCCAGCTGGGTACGTCCACATTCCAGTCGTTCGATAATTCTACCACGTAAAAAATCATCCAAATTCTTCCTTTGTGCCATAATTATGCGGTTATTGCACTGAAAGGCTTTTAAAGCGCTTGTGAACAATTTTACTTCTTTGCCACCATTCCTTATATACCTCTCTCTTACACTCTCGTCATTGTGATGTACTGTCCGCGCCATCTGGTGGTTTCCTGTAATTTGCATATTCTTCTTCAAGATGTGTGTGATAATTCTGCAGGTGAAATTTTTATTTTAGAGTTCATTTTCTGTGTGATTCTGAATTATCCTTAATTTGTGGACATGAGTGTAAATATGGTTCCCAAATATACTTACTTTGAAGGCAGTGTATACCCACTTTCCGCAAAGACTTTAAATATTAATATATATATTATTATTAAAAATGTATTAATAATATAATAATATAATGTATTAATAATATTAATACATATAAATATTAATATCCTATATAATTTTTGTACTTCATTTTTATATGCATGTTAACACATAACGTAAAGATTTTTGTTCGTTCACTGGATTTTTGTTATTTGCTTCTGAATGAGGACCCCATAGCTATAGCTGAAAATGCTATTAGTATTGTGTTCTGTTTGTTCACTATATACAATGGTGCATAAAACTTCATTTGATGAAAATAAGGAGTTTAAAACACTAGATTTATTCTCCAGAAGAAGAAGACTATGAAAATTTGAAAATATAAGATTAACACCTTTATATCATCCTGCCAGGCCCATCACACCCGAAAAATTCAACGATATGATTGATTTATTACTCTACATTTCTCTAATACATCATGGCTATTTTTAAAAACTTCTCATAATGATAGAAATTAAAAATAGCACATATCAATATAGAGTTGTAATTAAAGTGATTAAAATGACCTTATCTGAAGAAATATTGAAGTAAAGCCTTTTATTATTTTTCTTTTTTGGCATATATAATAAAAATTTCACAAAAAAAATTGGTGCATTTCATAAATGCATGATTTTCACATTTTGTTGACTTTGAAAGTGGTGTAAGTCCATTTCAGGTCATCAGAAATATAAATTACTTTTAACTAATATTTAAAAACGATGAAGTTATAAACATATATCCATTTAATATTTATTAACAAAATATGTATTAACAAATTTCCAATATTTTTCAAACCATTCAAATACAAACCCTTAAATATCTCCATATCATATAAAATGGACTTACAGCACTGTCGGTTCACGTATTTCTCTTAGTAATACGTCATTTTTCATATTTTGGACCCTAATCTTATATTTTATACTATATCTTTGTTTCACGCATTTACAAATTTCGTATAACACGAAATTGTTAAGGAACCTAATGACAAAGTTACACAGAAGGTTGCTATATTTCTAGAATCTAGCTAATATGTTACCAAAAGAACACTTTTAGCAATGGTAAAATCTTCTTGAAATAGTGAGAGCTAAGCATTGTGCTTTAACAGTGAACCTTATGCGAAAAGAAAATATCTGCTCTTCATTTTACACTGCTGTTTGCAATTGCTGAATTTTAAGCGCAAACCACTCCATACTCTTCGTATTGACATTCCTGATTATTCATTGCCATATTTTTAAATCAAAGCTTGTTCTTTGGAAGCGGCAAATCCAGCAGCGATATACAGAGTTGACGCACAAACGTAACTCGGGCGTATCAAAATTCTGAGGGAGCATATTTCTGGCAGACGTGTGAAGAATGTAAATGATTCCGTCTCCAGAAATTTTTTTTTACCTTTTTGTTTCCGTAAGTTTTGAATTTCTGATTTTAGGTTACATTTTGCTGAATCAGCTGTGTCGATGGATGAATACTTACGCGTCATCTTTTCTTAAAACAATGTGTACCTATAGGTGTTTAAAAAAAATTTTGGTTTATTCAATTTGTACAGATCGTTAAACTCGTTTTCCTATTTTATGTTTGAAATTCAACTGAAATAAAACAGTATGCTGACATTTAAAGTACTCCCTAAACTTTACATTTATAATATTAAAATTGTGTTTATAAACTGTGTGAGTGGGTTTAAAAGTTATAGTCGAGGATAACAATTAGAATAATTAATGACTTAGAGAGGAGCCTGATGGCTGAGTGACTAGCACTCTGGAGCTCGGTGCCACAGGTTTCGAGATTCGAATCTCAGCCGTGCCATGGATGTTTGTAGTAGTTTAGAATCCACTTTTGTCTGTAGGTCCCGGTCTAGTATGACAGTAGAGAGTTGGGAGTAGGGCTGACAACCCTACACCGTAAAAAGTCAGCGTCTACCTACGGGTGCTCCACCACAACAGAAACTGCCCCCTTCTTCCATGAGACCACACGGGTTCTTAGTCTAGATGTTGATGTCTACCAAGTGGGATAAGAAACAACAACATGAATCAGAGATGATTAAATGGCTTTTTAATTGAAAATTGGCGAAGTATGTCCTTTTTTTAGAAGTGTTTCCTTTACTTTTATTGCAACACGCTAATATAACTAATAAAAATTTATTTTATGTAGTGAGATTTAATGTTAATTTTCAAAATAATTTTTCTTGAAACTTCCTTTATAAAAGAATTTTAACTTGCATTTCAATTTATTTTTGTTATTTGTTAAATAAATAGGGGATATTTATATTATATTAATTTATATTCCGCTATCTGTTAAAATAATAATACTATAGGTAAGGGCTTGCAAAGAATAAACAAATGAAAAAGGCGGAATTTTATAGATATGCATAGCGGCAATGCCATATAAGCAATGGTTTATAGTTGTAACATAATAAAAAGTAAGAATTTATTGAAAAAAAAACCCGCGAAGAAAATCCCAAGGCTGGATAAAATCAGTTTGAAAAATTACAAGACTTATAAAAAGCTATTTATGACTGATTTTTAGTCAGCACGCTAGATGACTTCAAATAGGCGAAACATTCAACCGAAAACAATGCATTGACAATAGGTCATTGATGAAAGAAGTGAACGGAGACTATGTACAGTCGGGTATGAGTGGAGTACCTTGACTGAGAAGCAGCCGCTAACTTCTGTCCTGTGAATAGAAAACAAAGCAGACAATCAGAGAACAAGGATGATAAGTAAGCATTAGAAGTCCCGCCTGACAGGACGAGGAGTCGAGAGTAGGTCTCAATCTTGAAGGAGATCAAATTGAGATTCTGTTTATTTTTCAAACAGTGCAGAAAAGACTTGGAGTCTTCCAACCGGATTATTACATAGAATAACCGGTGTATACTAGTGAATTCTAGTAGCATATAGAGAGTTTTATTTGAAGAGTTGAGATCCTCAGTAGTAGAAATTTTATTTGGAGAAGGAGGGGAAACTTGAGGTTTGTTTGAGCAGGAATTGATGTTAGTTGATTTTGAGCTATTGAGGCGAAAGGAAAAAAAAAAAAAACTTTTTTATCAATAGGTTTGGAAGCAAAATTTCGGGCAGCATGATGTAGGCTGTCCTGTAACATCTCTACTAGGAGTCTTTGGATATTTAATACAGCCTCTCCATGAGGCTAGATGATCTTGTTTGCCACATTTTATACAGGATACTATGTTGACTTTTGTCATGCTGATGACTATGTTGACGTGCTGCAATGGCGTACGTTTTTATCAATAATAATGATATGTGCCGGAGAACACAGATTTCATACGTTTTTATCTATGTGTATGTATCTATGTCATAAACTCATACTACAGAAACACATGGATTGAAGTGTGAAATATGATCAATTAAACAAATAAATATTGTTTTGATAAAAATAAAAATGAAAAGTATTTACATTAAATTAATAGTGTTCTGCATGATATAAAGCAAAAATGACAAATAGATGTAATAGTTTTAAATAAACCTTTGGGGATTAGAAAGAACACAGTATTTATATCCCATTTCAAATAAATCATCTGCTTTGTAAGATGCATGATTTCAGAAATACAAATTTTTATCTCTACATATAGGAATACATTTTAATACATAAGATTATAATAAATAAATATTTGTCTCACGGAATTTATAAAGCAAAATATGAAATATTTGAAGAACATTCAGAAGCGCAATAATGAAAAATTCGCTATTTGCTAGTCAAATAAAACTGGTATATTTGTTTTTATGCATTGTTTCAGTAACTTACAAAATCTTAAATCTCATTTCGCGTTGATTATGTTTGAGCATGTTGTATAAAATTTAATTTAAAACAGTGCTTGTAGACAAATATATGCAAATAAAACTTATAACAGGATTCTGCTAGATTTTTTAAAAATTCGTTATAAATGAAAATCAAGATTAATGAGAAATAAAAAAAGTTAAATTCAAAAAAATAATTGGAGAAAAAGCATTTATATATCGAATTTTGCTATAATGTGCAGCCAAATGCATTTCAGAATATTCAGTGAGTGACATATAGTAATAAAATAATGTTTTGTTTGAATAGTTTAAAATAAAGAAAAAAACGTAAAAATAATCAGCAAAAGTTAAAAAAAATTTTTTTTAATTGCGCACCAGGTTTAAATCTTTTAACTTCTTAGCCACGCATTATTCTCGTATAGAAAAAAACCCTGTCTCAGCCATATTTATAATATATATTATTTTAATGACATTTAAATGTAAATGTAAATGTGTGCAGCACAGCAAATAAATAAAAATATCATATTGTTAATATTTCAATTCGTTTTATGCAAAGTGTTTTTAATTATTGAACAAGTTTTAATCCTAAAGCATGAAATATTTTTGAGGTTAAAAATATGACTCAGATTTATTTTTAAATGAAATAAAAACCTAATTTATGATTTTATCGTTTACATATCTTCATGTAATTGAAATTAGAACGCTATATAAAAACTCCATAAGATTCAATAATCTTTTAAAGAGAACTATGGCTCCATGTTGGACTTCACTTTACAAGTTATATTTACATCTGCGGCAATCTTTCATTGCATTTTTTTTGAATTAATGCATGAAAATAACAACTAATTAATATATATATCTACTGAAACATTCTCGATAACATCTGCTATATTCAAATCATTTTGTAATCATAAGAAGAAAATTAGTAGTGCATGTTTAGTGATTAGTGTAATTAGTAGTGCATGTTTAATGGTTAGTGTAATTAGCAGTGCATGTTTAATAGTTAGTGTAATTAGTAGTGCATGTTTAATGATAAGTGTAATTAGTAGTGCATGTTTAATGGTTAATGTAATTAGTAATGTTTGTTTGTTGATTAATGTAATTAGTAGTGCATGTTTAATGATTAGTGTAATTAGTAGTGCATGTTTAATGGTTAATTGAATTAGTACGTGTTTAATGGTTAGCGTAATTAGTAGTGCATGTTTAATGGTTAGTGCAATTAGTAGTGCATGTTTAATGGTTAGTGTAATTAGTAGTGCATGTTTAATGATTAGTGTAATTAGTAGTGCATGTTTAATGATAAGTGTAATTAGTAGTGCATGTTTAATGGTTAATGTAATTAGTAATGTTTGTTTATTGATTAGTGTAATTAGTAGTGCATGTTTAATGATTAGTGTAATTAGTAGTGCATGTTTAATGGTTAGCGTAATTAGTAGTGCATGTTTAATGGTTAGTGATTAGTAGTGCATGTTTAATGGTTAGTGTAATTAGTAGTGCATGTTTAATGATTAGTGTAATTAGTAGTGCATGTTTAATGGTTAATGTAATTAGTAGTGCGTGTTTAATGGTTAGTGTAATTAGTAGTGCATGTTTAATGGTGAGTGTAATTAGTAGTGCATGTTTAATGGTTAGTGTAATTAGTAGTGCATGTTTAACAGTAATAATAAAAGAAAACCATATTTTATACAAACATACAAACCTTCATTTCTGAATTAACTTTCTTAAATATATTATATTTTAAATTTTCTTGAAATATATTTATAAAAAAAAGTGTTTTCAATTAAAAAATATTATCTCATTTTGAAAATATTATATTTTGAAGTAAAAGTAAATATTCGTAGTATAAGATTTGTGATGCTTTTTAAAAAAATTGACTGCTGAATGCGTAAAAAATATTATTTCATAAATAATACAGTGCATTATTTCGTGATTAATTAATAGAAAGTTAAAAAAAAAGCTACATTTCACAATAATTTTCTCTTTATGATTGCGATAAAAATTATGAAAGTATATATTTTCATAAAACTTATCGCTGTGTATATTTCGGTGGTAAATGCAATTCCTCTTTGTGAGTTAATTGTTTTGGAAAATAATTTATTTCCAAAAATATTTTTGTATAAAAGAGAGTTTGGTGCGACCTGGTAGTTAACTTCTTTGGCTTCTGATCTACTATTTCTGTACCACACTATATTACTCCGCCTAGAGCTGAGATATCTCTTTATAATTTTAAATGTACCCCTTCAAGAGTGGCATCTGGGTAGTTCTCATCTTCATTCTCTCCTCCCAGATTCCCTCGTGTTTTAACATCCCCAGAATAGAGGCACAAGCTTTGATTCGATATCGCTATATCCACAATTCTATATGTACACAAGCTTTTATTCGAACTAAACTAACTTGACTCAGAAAACTAACGTGCTATCTATCGGACGAAAAACTTCCGAGAGCTCTGACCGAAACTCGACAAGGGAAACAAACTTCCATGTCTGCTACATGTATATCCATATTAAATTTGTATGCTGGAAATATCTTTTGTAAGCTTTGCGGTGTCGAGTAGAGAATGCAAACGGCTCTAGAAGCAACCTCTGAAAATCTTCATTGTGAATTGTTGTGGCTCTAGAGATCAATATTTAATGAATGAAGTGGTGCTTCTCTTACCACTTTATAAGTGTTGATATTAAGTGTAATAGTAAGATAGTAAGTGTTGTGTAAATGTAGTGTGGCGCCGATAGTAAGTGTTGATATTTAGAAGCATAAATATCTTCTTCTGCTTCTTCATTGAAGCAACAATGTCATCTGCCTACTGGCAGATTTCGTGACCGAAGATGTGTTTTTTCCCCCTTCCAATTTCTTCTATTAGCTCACACTCTCCCTATATATATCTTGTTCAACTTTTCAATCGTTCATAAAATACTTTTTATTCATCCACTCAAGTTCAGGTACATTTTTTTTGACTTTGTAGTGGATGACACTTGATGTTAATACACTTTTTTCAAATATTAATTCAGTAATTAAATTTAATTAATTAATTTTAGTTTTTTTTAGATTTAAGTTTTCATATATCTACCAACAGATGGCGCTAGATAAACTTAAAAAAATTAATGACAATTATTTATAAAGGGCATTCTGCAATATAGCGAAAAAAAAGTAGGAATTTTTATTTCTCTTTGTTTATCTTTATTTCTATTTTATTTTTTTCCCTTTTTTAATTTATTGTAATAATTTAAAAAAAACTCTATACATATATTTCTGCTTTACAGAGTGTGATACATTTTTTATCTTAAAATATCTAGGAATAAAAAAAAAGTATTGTGTATAATAACAAAAGCATTGAATGATATGAGTATGTATTATCTAATTTGCTTCGTTAGATTTCCCTTTCACTGCCTGAAAAGATATTCCGGCGCTGCGAGTTCTATCTTTGCAAGAATGTACAACTCGGAAAAAGTCATTTTTTTCATGCATTACCATGTCATTAATAAGCTCTGGAGGACTTCTGCCCGTTAAGCCAATAAAAATCACTGTGCAAAGCGAAAGAAATTTTATTACGATTTCGACCCTTTCTCTCTCTCTCTCCAGGTTGCAAAATAAAGTATGGAAAAGAATTATACGTAAGCTGCAACGAAAAGACAAAAAGAGGGGCCGAAAGAAAGAAAAAAAGAAAAGCATCTGAAAAGTGCAGTAAAAAAGTTAAATCACACATTACCGGTTCAATGGAATTGAGGTCGACATTCCTTCGCATCGATCTCTTAAACTTAGTTCGTCTCTTCTTTCTTTCTTAAAATTTTTTCTTTTTTCTTTTTTTTTCATCTCAGCCCCACGACGGGCTGAAAAATAACAGCTGAACTAAATTTGATTTCGATATAATACAAAAAGAAAAGAAACTTTGCGCACTTCTTTGCTCTCCTTCCGGCATTATTGTGAAGGAAGAAAGTCAAGAAAGCCTTGCGAAGAAAAGGGAAGAATAGGGCAAGATGAAAGAAAAAAAAAAGAAATAGTTTTCTTGGAAGGGAGGGGAGGTGTTTGCTTTATTGTTGGGACCCAGCGAGACTTTAGCGCCCCGGGACCTTTTCTAGGAGCGAAACTCTTATACATGTATTTAAACTTATTACGGGTCGGCGTTCTTAGGATTGCGCAAGTCAGAAATTTGCGTGCTGGATTATGGGTTATAAACACCCGATAAGACAAAACATTATCATTCTGATTTTGCTGGGATTTTTTTTATTAATTTAGCGAAAGAAAAAATTAATCTAAAATATCTTTTTTAATTCCTTCTATTAGCTCACACTCTCCCTATATATATCTTGTTCAAATTTTCAATCGTTAATAAAATAATTTTTATTCCTCCACTCAAGTTCAAATACATTTTTTTTTAACTTGTAGTGGAGGACACTTGATGTTAAAACAGTTTTTTCAAATATTAATTCAGTAATTAAATTAAACTAATTAATTTTAGTTTTTTTTAGATTTAAGTTGCATATATCTAACAATAGATGGCGCCAGATAAATTTAAAAAAAAATGAATGAAAATTATTTATAAAGGACTTTCTGCAATAGAGTGAAAAAAAGTGGGAATTGACTTAAATTTTTTTTTTTTTATATTACTTGTTTTAAAGAAATTTGTTAGAAGCTGTAACTCATAATTATTGTTTGATGCTAAGTATACCTGCGAAGAAAAGGGAAGAATAGGACAAGATGAAAGAAAAAAAAGAAATAGTTTTCTTGGAAGGGAGGGGAGGTGTTTGCTTTATTGTTGGGACCCAGCGAGACTTTAGCGCCCCGGGACCTTTTCTAGGAGGGAAACTCTTATACATATATTTAAACTTATTACGCGTCGGCGTACTTAGGGATGTGCAAGTCAGAAATTTGCTTGCTGGATTATGGTTTACAGGACACCCGATAAGACATTCTGATTTTGCCGGGATTTTTTTTTTATTAATTTAGCGAAAGAAAAAAATTCATATAAAATATCTTTTTTAAAGTAATTTGTTAGAAGCTGTAACTCATAATTATTGTTTGATGCTATGTATACCAGCGAAGTAAGGGAAGAATATATAAGTACAAGTAATATATATATATATATATATAAATTTTTAAAGTCAATTCCTACTTTTTTTTCACTATATTGCAGAAAAATCCTTTGCAAATGAAGTTGAAATTTTCCTCTTACATCTGGCGCCATCTATTATTAGATACATGCAACCTAAATCTAAAAAAAATATAATTAATTCATTAAATTTAATTAAGGAATTAATATTTGAAAAAATGTATTAACATCAAGTGTCATTCACGACAAGTTCAAAAAAAAAAAATGTATTTGAACTCGAGTGGATGAATAAAAAGTATTTTATTAACAATTAAAAATTTGAACAAGATATATATAGGGAGAGTGTGACCTAATAGTTGGAATTGAAAAAAGAAATAGTTTTCTTGGAAGGGAGGGTATTTTTCTTATAAATGGCGAACATAAGAAGATTATCAAAGAAACCCGCCCATTTACAATTTGCAGCTATTTAAACAATTATACTTTTAAGCCCTCAATGACTTTTTCTCAATTGACAATTGAAGTAAAATGTTTTTTCCCCTGTAAATAGAAGATCTATAAATAATTAATAAGAGCAAAAAATGGAGTTTGTGGAACTTAGAACATTCCTTAGATTCTAGCCAACTTATCATAGAATCGACTTCAAATATTTTTGCAAAAAGTGCTAATAGTTATAAAATTAAAAAAATAAACAATAAATATTTAAATCAAGAAACTATTACATATTACCTTATAAATTAAAATACAAGGAATCTTCTACAATTTTATATTCTTTTGCATCTTCAAAAGAATATCCAGTGGTTTATAATTATTATTTATTAATATTCATAATAATGTCAAGTTAAAATATTTTGATTATTATAAATGATCTATTAATTTAAAATACAATTAGTAACAAGCATATATTTTTTGTTTTTAACACCAGTAGTTCTCGTGTTCACTTAAGTATGCAACGAACAGCTTACCTACCTCTGATTATTATATTGTTTTCTGGAAGGACATTTAGGTAATTACTCCACATTTGTATCTCTTATGGAGAGAAAATCCATCCAGAAATCTTCCCATCAGACATTTTGACTATCAATATGAAATGTTTTACACTTTACTTTTTGACTTTTTTATGAAATGCTTATCAATTATAATTGCCATCATAGCTTCTAGTTTCTAAAATTACTGATTTCAATTCATGAGAGATTTCAATTGATGTCCTTCTGTGGATTCTAACCTGATTCCTCATGCAAGCTAACTGCATTGGTTACCGTTGGGTCATAATTCGGGTAGTAACGAATACACTCTGCAAAACATTAAATTATTATGCTACGAAAAAGAGTGATGCATACTGAGTTTGATGGCCCAAATACAAATAATTGAAGAATTCTCCTCCTCAAACTATCAATAATCAAACGCTCCGTTACAATGAATTTCTCGCAGAATAAATATTAGGTCTTCTGAAATCTTTAATTTTGAATGTTCAGTTATATCAGTTTTATTGAATGTTATTTATATTCAGATGTCTCCATACAGAAAATAGATATTTAAAAAGGGTTATCAGGACGTTTAATTTATAGTGCTTGATATTTTGCTTAGAAATTAAACAGAGCTTTTATATCAATTAGACCCAGTGCGAATAACCTGTTTTGATTGGGCATGCATAAATATGTGGAGAAATTCATTTGCTCCAGGCTGTTTCTGAATAACGCTGATGGGGGACAAATATCAGCAACTTGCGATGTCAATAATCCAGACATTTGGGAACATTATGTCTGGACATTAAAACTATTTTGTCATCAAATAAACGCAAGTCTGAAAGTAAAAGTTTAATTTGCATCATATATCAGTTATTTTTAATTACAGATGTAATAAACACTTCATTAAAAGTGATGGAAAAAAATGACAGATATTTATATTCTTTATAATCTAAAAAGTTTATATGAAATAGTTTGTATATTATAGTTTGACAGATATTTATATTCTTAATAATCTAAAAAGTTTATATGACATAATTTGTATATTATAGTTTGGTAGATATTTATATTCTTAAATTTAGATATTTATATTCTTGTTTCTATAAAGTTTTCGAATGACAGATACTATAAACTGTGGTCATATGCCACTAGAAAGCCAGATAAGTAGAAGATTCTTAGGATAATCTGAAAGGGTCTGCTACATTGCATTCACATTTTGCTACTACAATTTTAAACAACATCTCTAGGGATGACATCCTTCACACCCTTCTTCCTTTAACTCGATGGAAGGACTTTGCGGACCATAGATTTATAGTGCCCATATCAGCATAGACTTAAGAACTTCCGATTAGGTTGCTTTAGGTTTTAAATCCTGCTTCCCTAGTTAAAAATTCCAATGTACTATCTTTCTGGATGTTCCAGTATTCTAAATCACGAAAATATATCAGTCTGTATTTCATTTGTAGGTTCCTGTTTTATCAAAGAAGAGGGGATATTGTATCCGACTATATCTATCCCGAATCAAAACTAAGTAAGAAAAAATAAAATAAACTTCATGGTAAAAATAGTATAAATATACAATGAATTAACATTAAAATTGTATTGAAAAGCATTACAACTGTATTAAATGAATTAACATTAAAATTGTAGTTTCCAGTTAAGAATTATAATTAACATTACAATTGTATTTGAAAACTATGAACATCATAAATGTATAAATTTCAAATAAAATTACATATTTAATATATTTACGAGTTATTTTATTTTAACATAAAATATGTATGTCTTATTGCACATATTGCACATATTTCACTTTCATGTTCACTGCTTTGTCCATTTTAATTACTTCACAAAACGGTGTATCAATTTTTTTGAATTTCAAAATTACTTTTTCAAAGGGTAAAAAATGTGTAACTTCGTTAATTCAAAGAAGATTAGAATGTATATTTTAAATTTTAATTATTTTGAACAAAATAACTGAGAATAAACTATTCTCTAACATGTATATATTTATATTTGATGATCACAATAAATTTCAATGGAAAAATTCCGTAAAACGCTGATATTTTAAATAATAGTATGTAAATATATATTTGAATAAATTTTCAATCTACACGATTTTATATTAATAATAAAAAGGCAAAATTAGTATAATGAATAAAAACGGGTATTGTAACTTCAAAAAAAAAAAAAAAAAAAAAAAATACCGAAATGCTTTATTTATATTTCAGATTTATACTTTATTGAACATCATTAATTATTAATCATCATTAATTTAATTTTTATGCAAAATTGAACGAAAGAATTATGGAAAAGTTATTATTTTCTAATTTATTTAATTTACCTTATGATTTCCAGAGAGAAAATGACAAAAAAAAACATATTATAAATTTACGAGAAATTTCAACTTTCTGGCTTAATTTTGTAAAATTTGTAATTTAAAAAGAAAGTTAATGTTTTGAAATGAGTACACCAAATTAAGTCGCCATCCTTGTAAGTAATTTCTTTCTCCTACTTTGTTAATATTGCATGATACTCTTTTCAAATATTGCGATTTAAACGAAGATTTTCGTGAAAGCGTCGATGTGTCGACAGGTCCCAAAAAATGTGAAAAAAAAAAAAAAAGAAGTGTGCAGTGTGTGATGGAAAAAAAAAAATGTGCAGTGTGATCGAAAAGAAGAAACATTTTTTTTTCTTTTTCTAATGCAGATGGCAAACACTTAGACTTGGATGCCTTAAGGCAAGCTCTGCACAAACGTTACTCACTTTGCGTTACCCAGGGAGCGCGTGTAACTTGAAGATAAACCACGGACGCGGAGTAACAATGGACCCGCAACTCTCTACGATCATATTCGACCGGGACCTACGGTTTAAAGTGGATTCCGGACCACTACAACATCCATGGCACCGCCGGGACTCGAACCCGAAATCTGTGGTACCGAGCGCCAGAGCGCTAGCCACTCGGCCATTCAGGCTCTAAAGAAATAACATAAAATGAAAGAGTGTTATAATAAGAAAAATGCCGAACTATGACTTTTGAGCCCGAATATATAGTGGTTGTTCGACGTTAATCAAAATTAACAAAATAACCTACTATAACTCAGGAAAAATATAGAGGGCCCTTAACTGTAACTGTGAACGATATTTACCTAGTGATTCAACTAGAAGAAAAGGAATCAGGCAGCACAACAGATCATAGTCATTAAATCATGCCATAGCTACCTTAGAAGAATTATAATGATTTAGATGACGAGAAACCCCGATGATCCTCCTCTAGATTAACAGAGACTGTATACGTAATGTAGAATTTGTATACAATTATTAAAATGAGAAAAAAAATAGATCTCATTACAGAACATTCTCTGTCACCCACGTTGCCCAATGATAGCGCGTACAACTTAATTCTATGCAGAATGAGGCTTCAAATTTTTTTGTTGGTGATTTCAGTTGTAGTCAATGTTTTAAAACCAGTCATTTACAAGTATGAAAATAATCTGGGTTTGAGCTTATAACTTTGATAGCTCGAAATAATGAGTGAGGTTTTATCCTTACACTACATACACTGAAGTGACAAAAGTCATGGGATAGCAATATGCAAATTTTCAGATGGCAGTAGCATCGCGTAGAACAGGTATAAATGCGCAGTGCTTTCGCAGAGCTTTCATTTCTGTTCAAGTTATTGATGTGAAGAGGTTTTGACATGATGATGACCGCACGACGGGAATTAACAGACTTTGAACGCGGAATGTTAGTTGGAGCTAGACGCATGGGTCATGCCATTTCGGAAATCGTTAGGGAATTCGACATTCCCAGATCAACTGTGTCAAGAGTGTGCCGAGAGTAAGAAATTTCAGGCATAACATCCCACCATGGACAGCGCAGTGGTCGACCGCCTGCACTTAACGACCGAGACCGGCGACGTCTGCAAATTCTAACAGACAAGCAACACTGCGTCAAATAACCGCAGAAATCAATGTGGGACGTACAAGGGACTTGTCTGTTAAGGCTCGTGCTCACCAAGGCGACAAGATGCAAGCGAAAAAATTTGACCCATCACTAGCCTCACCGCGGTCGCCTGAAACCGGTTTGCAGTCCACCACTTGGAGTTGCCCAACTTTCAACTCGAAGCGGTTTTTCACTAGGCGTAATGCTATTTCTGACGTTTCGCTGTGAAGGGGTCGAAAGCATTTTGTCGATTGCCTCTTGAATCTTCACGTCTCTCGCCTTGGTGGGAACGAGCCTTTAGAACTGTGCGGAGAAATTTGGCTTTCTTGGGCTATTCCAGCAGAAGACCGACTCGAGTGCCTTTACTGACAGAACGACATCGCTTGCAGCGACTCTCGTGGGCACGTGAGCATATCGGTTGGTCCCTAGATGAATGGAAAACCGTGGCCTGGTCCGATGAGTCACGATTTCAGTTGGTAAGAGCTATGGTAGGGTTCGAGTGTGGCGCAGACCCCACGAAGCCATGGACCCAAACTGTCAGCAAGGCACTGTTCAAGCTGGTGGTGGCTCCGTAATGGTGTGAACTGTTTTTTCATGGCATGTACTTAGTCCTCTGGTGCGACTGGACCGAACATTGACTGGAAATGCTTATGTTCAGCTACTTGGAGATCACTTGCACTCATTCATGGACTTCCTGTACCCAAACAACGATGGGAGTTTTATGGATGACAATGCGCCATGTCACCGGGCCACAACTGTTCGCGATTGGTTTGAAGAACATTCTGGACAATTCCAACGAATGATCTGGCCACCTAGATCGCCTGACATGAATCCCATCGAGCATTTATGGGACATCATCGAGAGGTCTGTTCGTGCCCAAAATCCTGCACCATCAACTCTTTCACAATTATGGACGTCTGTCGAGACAGCATGGCTCAATATTCCTGCAGAAGACTTCCAACGACTTGTTGAGTCCATGCCACATCGAGTTGCTGCACTTCGCCGGGCGAAAGGAGGGCCGACACGATATTAAGAGGTATCCCATGACTTTTGTCACTTCGGTGTAAATAAATGGCAATTACTCCTGAAATTCTCCTAGAAAAAGTCCAAAATTCCTCCTCTTCTAAATGCGTTCATTAATTACTAAATGCAGATCGGCGATGTATAAAAAGAGAAGAAAAGGAAATGTTTTATAGGCAATTCAATCTGACTTTATAAGTATTTAAGTTAATAGCAACTTGGTTAAGGGTGAAAAAAATGCAATGTTACAATTTCTTACAAGAATAACTAAATAAAATTTTAAAGCTATCTTCCAACTACTCTCAATTTAAAAGAAACATTTAATTATTCATTCATTCAATAAGAAGATTTCTTTCAAAAGTTCCCCATTTTATAAACTTGTTTTAAGATGTTTGGATTAGGAAAAGAGAACATTCTTTTTTTGCATCTATTATTAATAAGATTTTACAGATAAATATAAACTAGCTTTTTCAAAGATCAGAGCAAACTTTTACAGAAATAAACAAATGATTAAATTCGGATATAATGTAAAAGTAGTCAAAGTTTTAAAGAAAAATGATTATTTAAAAGTATGAAAATAATTTGTTTATTATTTTATCAGCAACACAATTATTATTATCTAATTATTATTATTTTATCTAATAAGAATAGATAAAATGATAATAATACAGTTATAATAATAATAATATACAGTTATTATTTTATCTAATAAGAAAAGCTCTATAAAATATAAAACAATTAAATATAAATACAAAATTTAGAGAATTCATTTCTGCATGTTGCTATTTAAAATATTTCTATTTCACTGGAAAGTGTCTTTTTTAAATTTAAGGTTTAGAAGGTTATAAAAACGTTATTTCTAATGTATGTCTATTAAAGAAATCTGAAATATATTTATTGATTTGAAAATTTAGTAACAATCAGTTAGACTAAAATTGCAAATTTTATAAATTTAAATGTCGAAAAATCTGAAAGTGCCCATTGCAATATCATTTTTAATTTGATCATTGAAAATAATTTTAAAAATATTTCAAAAATACTTTATTTTAATTTTATCCTTCAACGAATAAAACACTTAAATCACAATAAACAGCATATTTCTTATAGTATTTTACTACAGAATTGTTTCTAAAAATTTTAAGACGTAACATTAGTTATTTTTTAAAACTATGTATTGATCTAAAACGTTTTTTAGTTTTGTTGAATCAATAAAATTAAGTAAAGTTCTGTTGAGTTAAGTCTGAGGTTTATGGAAAGATAATATTTTTTTTCAATCTGGAATATAAAATTGAAATGATTTATGTTATTTTCCGGTGCGGGAATGAAAAAATTTGATATTTATTTCGCGAAATTAAAATAATAAGTCAAAGGAAAATAAATATAGTAAAATATTATTTGAAATGCAAATAACAACGAAACGAAAAAAAATTATTGTTAATATTTATCAAACATATTTAAAATAATAATAAAAGGATAATGGGCACTTTTGTTTAGTTCAAGAAATTAGAAAAAAACGTTGTTTCCAATTTATTTTCTGTATTTTCTGCAATACTTTTCCTCTCAATTTAACAACAACGACAACAACAAAAAAATATCAATGCATCACACCAATATTTTTATGTCGTTCCGTTTGTAGTTTGATACAGTATACAATTTTTTTTATTTGAAAATTTTACAAGGACTTTTCATGTTGCTATCGGTGAACCAAAACAGTTTCCAAAACCTATATTAGCCACTAGCGTTTCTCTCGAAAATTTCAATTCTTACTTTTTTCTTCCAATGTCAAATAAATAACAAATATAAAAAATCTTTTTCCCTGAAGCATCTAAAGATGTATTTTTTTTTACTTTCCTTTACTTTTCGATGCAATTGAATTTTTGACTTCCTAGAACGAAGTACATTACTGATAAAATTAAATTTTGTTATTTACGTGATTTGTAGCGTATTTAAAATACGAACATCCAAAAATATTTCACGTATTCACGTATTGTGGATGAATATTTGATACATATTATGATACATTGAAATGCAATGAAAAATATTTACATATGCTACTTTCAATAGTAGTTGTCAGCAATGTAAAACAAATATTAAATAAACCTGGTTATGTAAATACAAAACTTTATTAGTATTTAGTATATAAGACAATACCCGAATAGTTTATTCTCTGTACATGAAGATGTTTAAGTTTTGGTTTTTTTATATTTCCATCCAATTTCTTCCAAGTATTTTTATATTCTCAAGAGAGAGAAAAAAGAGTAATTTTATTTATCTATGACTAGTTGAAATTTGTTGTCAATAAATGAAATTCCAAAAAGAGGAAAGGTAGTCTTTTTATTAAAGTAAAAGTTCAAAGAACACCTACTCACTATTCTTCGGTTTAAAGGAAAAAAAAATAGGGATACAGTATTCCATTATATTTAAATTTATTGAATCATATTCTAATTTATTCGTAAAGAAATTTACTTAAAATGTAATTTATTCACAATGCTATTTATTCATAAAGTAATTTAAAAGAAATTAGTTGAAGTTTTAGAATATTTTTTGATTTAATTGATGTTTTCATTACAAAATATATACAAACAACAATGGTGAATTTTTTTTTTGAAAAGTTAAATACGTATCAATGTAGACTGCACTTAGATACATGCAGTCATGTAGCTTATACAATTATATACAAATGTAATTAAATACATTTAGAATTGTATTATCTATTAATAAGCATAATAAATCACTATAAATGAGAAATTATAAATCATATTTTGAGAATCATCTATAAATGTATAAGAGTACACAAGATTAAGTAATTTAATAAAAATAAATAAATAAAAACAAAATAGCAAAGGATATGGCTCATAGAAGGGCAGATGATATATAATATAAGTTATAAGAAAAATTAAGATGGTAAAAACTGAATGGAAATGATTCGATTTTGTTTACTTTATAATATTTATTTGTTTTTATTTCACTACAGTTTTGATTTAGTGAAATTTACTTTCGTTTATTTGTATTGCTTCCAAATTCAATATACAAGTAGAAATAAATTATATTGAATTAAGATGAATTAATATGTTGAGACAATATATGTTGTATATGTTGAGACAAATATTGAAATAATAAGCCTGCCTACTTTCAGAAAAGTTGAATGTATATACACAGTCCAGTCACATTAATGTGACCAGAATATACACTCTTGTATATTCTGGCTTTAAGTGGAGTGTGGTATTAAGTGGTATTTAAGTGGTATTAAGTGGAATTCTTTATATTCACTCCACTGCAATGTGCTGCCACCTGCCTTTTGCGATTGGTTATTTCACGTTGACGTCGAAAGTGGTGGTGGTCACATTATTGTGACTGGACTGTGTATAATGCACAAATGACATCATTCATCGTGATATCATTCAAATTAGGTTACTTAGTCAGGAATTTATCACAAATTTAAAGTTCTTATTTTAGTCGATTAGAAGTATTATGGTAAAATAATTCATTTTCATAATAAATTTTCATCCAATATAGAAAAATCACAGGAAATCTTACTAAAATTTAAATTAAACTGAAACTCTTCTTTCGCTTTCTGTTAAATATACACAAATTAGATTAACAACTTTAAACTAATAGTTTCAAAGTAAATTACTTAAGATAGGAGATTAAAATCTGACTCCAGAATTAATGTTAAAATATTCAATATCTAGAATGCTCAATACATTAAATGTGTTTAGTTGATTGACTGTCTGATGATTATGGTTACTGGGAAGTAAATATGAACATTGGAGAAGATTAAATCTGTGATGGATTCTATATTTAGTGGAACTAAATAATTCAAAGCAGTACTAACGAAGTAAGGACCAATAGTAAAATATTTAAATGCTTAAATGACGTTCGAAGGATCTGGATCACAATTTTATAAAATATTTGATGAATGCAGTATAAATTAATTTTATGTTGTCGGACGAATTTTTTATGTAATTGTTCATGACATTTCCATCTACATACGGTTTTTCATATACATCATATACTTCGAATTCTATACAGTATATCTTCTTATATGTTGAAAATTTAATTTTTAAACTTAAAATGAAAAGCTATAAACGTTATAACATTTATTTAAATATTAAACATTAAATAATAGCGTTCCTAGTTAATGTTTATATGGAGGATCTTAAATTGGGACCCATTTGTATGTCATATGAAGGAAAATTCCACTTTAGCCTACCCGACTGTCAAAGCCAGGTCCCCGTGTATGTTATCAATTCCTTTTGAAAATAATGACTGTACAACATGAAAATGTAAGTATAACAAATGCTCTTATGTTTTTGTTATATAAATATTGTGTTTCTAAAATTTCTAATGCTTCCGATTGTGTTATGAGTCTTCACACACACACACACACACACATACACACACACAAAATATTACACACACACACACACACACACACATATTATATATATAAAATTCTTTTTGGTTCTTTGTAGCTCTTAGATTTTTTTTCTGCTTTTAGAAGAAAGTAACACTTTAAAAAATATACGTGAAATAATATCGAATGAATGACGATGTACAAGGATAAAAATACTTTAGGTGTAAATCCCTGTTAAACCTGCCAAAATTTACAATTTCACAATTGCTTTTAAGAAATATCACATATTTTTTTCACCTTTCTCGAAATTTCTCGCCAACAATTGCATGCTTAATAAATACAGTAATACAATGTAACACTAAGGAAAAATTAAATTATGTAAAATTGTAATACAAATTATTATAATGCAAATAAAAATTACTTGTAGCAAATATTTATAAAATCTTGAGTAAAGCTTTGAAAGTAATTACAAAAAGTTTGAATTTGCTTATGTAAGGGCAAAATATTTTGTATCAAAATCTGTATTTAGATTCTACAAAAGAGAAAAAAGATAATAAAGTGCAAGAATATTTTTTTAAATACAAAACTTTCTCTTTGCATCTTCTTGTTTAAAATATAGTTTCGTCATTCATTTATTTAACAGAAAGTAAAAAGTAAATACCCAAATCTTCTAAATTTACAAATTATTGGTGGCTACCCAGGATCCAATCCTGTTATAAAGTTAAATTAAATAAATAATTAATTTCTTCAAATAAATAATCAATAATACGTTAAAGCAAATACTTAATACATACCAAAAAATCTTTTAAATATAGTTTATTAGTATTTATTATGTCGATTAAAAAAATCTGCAATAGAAGTACAGTATTTACAATCCTGCAAAAATAAATTAGCAGCACATTCTACTTAATGGTTTTATTATGGCAATATAGTTTTAATTAAAAAAATATCATTTTTTTAAATAATTCTTATGAAATTATTATCGCGTCATTTTAACGAATTTTATACAATTTTGTTATTAAACCAAATTTCATTAGAACTCGTGGCTTAATTAAGGAGAATTTATGTGGCAAATTTAAAGAGTTTTCTCTTAATATTATGGGTTAAATACTTGAATTAAAAAGCTAAATAAATATATTTTGAACTTTGCGAATATTGGATAAACAATACTTTAATTTTTTTATTTATTTTTATAATGTATTTGTAAGAAATGTACTTTAAATGTAACAATACAAGTTGAAGTAGTTAAATATTAGCAAATCCCAAGGTATTTGACATTGCAGCTCTGACATATAAAAAACTTTTATTTAAATTAGAATTTAATAAAACTGGAGATATTAAAAGAAATTTGTTTAAATTTTGACATATTAAAATGAAAACAATTAATGCAAATATTTGAAATTCTTATTTTCAAAGTGTATTTTCATGTAGACAACAATATTAATCATGGTATTGTTACAGTAATCAATTATTTCAGCGTTAAGAGGATAGAAATATTAAAATTTTCTTAGGATATTTGTTCTTGAATGAAATTTAAATTTATATCTGAAGAGACTGAATTATTAAATTAAACAAAGAATAGAAAAATCATGACAAAGCAGACATTTTATTTCCTTGTATTGTGAGGATATGTAAGAGTTTAAAATAAATTAAAACTTTATTATATTATGAAATTTTAAAAATATCATAGCATTTAATTTAAAATTCGAATTTGTTTTGATTAGAATGTTAAATAAAATTCTCCTTTGGGATTTTAAGTTAATAAATGTATAAACTTGTAATAGTATTCGTCCTTAGTTTTATTGATTTTAGTTCCGTTATTATTTTCATTTAAACGAACTTGAAATTAATTAAAATCAAATGTTACTGTACAATATTTCCAACGTTTAAAGCTTTGAAAAGTATTAAGATATGGCCGCCATATTCAGCAAATTTATTAAATTATATTGTAGAAAACGTAGTTTTATTACAGCTTACAAGAATAATAAATCTTTGAAAAAAAAAACCCATTGTTTGATAAAAGAAATATAATCTTTTCTTCAGTTTTATATTCATTGTCAATTCTTACGATGCTCTGAGAGTTTATTAACATATCATTTTAAAGCTCCAATATTTATTTAATGATTAGATTAAGTGTGCTAGTATTGTATAGATTCTTTGAAATTAGCGATTTGTTCTAAAAAAGTATAACAGATAGTGAAAAAAAGTCATTTACAAGAGTATCGAGAATTTCTCCATTTGTATAAAATTACCTTTTACATACACAGTTAACTTAATTAAAAGGTATGAAATTCAAATCCCATGTCATAACTACTTCATTAATGACATCGCAGAGCTAAAATTTTCAAATTAAATTTGTAATCATTAGATACCGTTGTCCCCCAATGTTTGATGCAGAACTTCGGACTATCATCTCATAAGAGGAGAATTCTACGAAAGGACCTTAACGTGACAAAAACTTATCGTGCACCTCCCCGATATAGACATGGAGATCTTGGTTCAGATTCACTTGTTGAATTTCAAACCCGGCTCCTCTAATTCGGAAACCCCTAACACAATATCCATTAGGTCCTTTCTGTTTGGCCAGCAAATAATCTGCTTAAATAATTGTTATAATATGCTTCAAAGCCAGAAAGTGATCCAAAATATTTGTAGAGATAAATTTTTTTCTTATAATACAGATATATTCTGATTGTGATATTGCAGAATATTGCTTCGAAAAACGAGTTGACTTGGAAAAGGTGATTACAAGTCTCATTGGGAGAAAGTATCTCTGGCTGCCTTGTTTTTTTCGACATGTTCGGCTAGTTTTTTTTAAGTCTTTTCGGCATGTAGAAAAACATCTTTTTTATACTAAAGCGCGAAACTCCGCTTTAATTTAAAACTATTAGCTTTAGAAAGTAATTTTCCTTTACATTTAAAAAAATAATTTCACTATCGATTTTCTAATCTATTTTTTGCTAAATAACCGTAATAGAAAATGCATGAAAAAAGTTGCCATGCAATCTATATAAAACTATTCAAAAGGAATTTTTTAATTCGTTGACTATGATAGTAACAATATATCCGTATATAATATTCTGTTGGTGTTTATCTTATGTTAAGATTGCGAGAGTTTTTAGTTTCCTTTTTTTAATTAATACTGGGATTGAATTTTTAATAAAACTTTTTCAATTAGTTAACGATGATAAGGTGATGAAGAATTTGTTCTTTAAAATTTTCTTTTCTTTTTCTTTTTTTTTTAAACTTTCGCAATTGAAAATAGAATATATCTAATCAAGTTAAAAAGTTAACTTAAGATTAATTTATGTTCACAAGGAAATTGAAATATTTTTTTATTTAAATGAGTTTCTTTTTAACTGAATTTTTACTTTCTTGTTTAACTCTCACATTAAATTAAAACATCCTTATGAATGATAAAACATATAGGTAAATGAATATATTTATTATTATAATCATCGAATTAAAATTTCACTTGAACAATTTTATGCAGATAACTATATGCCTTGTAACTAATTTGCAATCAAGTAAATGTTTCCTAAATTTAATTGCATAAATTGTTCTTTTAAAAATCAAATTCTCATTAATTCCAACTGGTGCGGTTTATTAAAAAGTTAATTTGGATAACTGCAATGCATCCTTTCCTCATAACCAACAATGCATCTTTTCACCTTACAACTATATATTATAAAGTCATTTTCATATTTACAAATATTTTACATTACATTCTGTCTTGGAATCAGTTCAAATGATTAATATTACTTAATATATTTAATGTTAAACCACAAGAATACCACAAGAACAAAAATTATTACGTCATAAGAATAACAATTATTCCGGCACAAGAACAACAATTATTCCACCACAAGAACAACAATTATTACGGATGTTGTTATGTGGCATAACAGCAGAAGCCATCAATGTTATTGCTTATGGAATGAGAAGTTATTGCTAAAGGAATAAGAAGTTAAGTATTCGAGGAAGATATTCTAAATTAAACTTTCATATAATTTTTAAATTCGAAAGACATCTTTTCTTAAAGATTTATCAGGCTTCCACATAAGTTTTACATAATCATTAAAATTTTGTAAAACGTAGTTGCAAAAATTTGTCAAAGGAATATTTTAATTAAGATTTAAAGAAAAGTAAATGAAGAAAAATGAAGAAACATCCTCATTTATTATTAAAAAAAAATTGAGAACTATATATTTTAAATATCGTCTTTATTAATATTTTTCAAAGAAACAGTATGAGCAAAGACACATGCATTTACAATCATGCTCAATTGTTTGAAGTCATAAATAGATGCCAATAAAACACTGGAACGTCTTTTGCGAAGCATTATTTACAATGATTATTCTTTCCCACACATTGATTATGTGTTCTTTCAGCTATAACAGGCGTACAGTTTTGTTATAATGAACGCATAAATCTTCCTCTTTTTCTATGTGATAAAATGTTTAATCTTCATGAGCATTAAAATCATACAGGTAGCAATCCTGTGATTGCTTCATAGATTCTTCAAAAAGCACCCAAAATTCATCCTTTTGTTTCATACATGAATAAGAACACCATACAGTTAGTCTCAGTTCATCAATCTTGAAAAAGATTAATTTGCCGATTTTAAAGGGTAGATTTTAGAATCATTGTCTGCTATTTGCCGAAAAACAGCTAATGAACTTAGTTTTTTTCTTTATGTTCAGAGCATGAAACGTGACACAAGAGAAATGAATAGGACGACCCATACAGGATTATATTCTTCAAACCTATGGAGACTTTTACTTGATACTAGAAGGAAAAATAGGAAAAAAATCAGCATTAAAATACAATAATCAATGAAAATATTTCACAGCAAACACTATGACAAAATATCAATTCATTATATTTTGTCATTCATTATATTTTTGTTGGTTATTCTAAAATTTAAATATGTATTATTATATATATATTTATTATTATTAGTATTTAAAAATTATTATAAAATAAGTTTCGTTTTTTCATTAATTAATTTTTTTCATTTCTATTAAGAAAGCTGTTCTGCATATTGTTAGATATCGTTCTTGAATATAAAAACCCAATAGTTTAGTTTTAACACATATAGGCCGGATATACAGAATTAATATCAATTATATTGGTCTATCGTTTATTTTTAATATACAATAGTCTTAAAACGCCTTGCATGCAAATAACTAATGCAAATGAACATGCATATGCTTTTTTTCATTAAATCAGGCTTACAAAATATCTTTAAATTGGTAATCATGTTGATGTATTGTATTTTAGATCATGCACTTATTAGGTTGGCCGAGGGGCTAACGCTCTGGTGCTCGTTACCACAGGTTTCGGGTTCGAGTCCCGGAGGTAAAATGAATGTTTGTAGTGGTTCTGAATCCACTTTAAACTGTAGGTCCCGATCTGTTTAGCCCTCGTGTGCACAAAATGACCGTAGAGTGACAAACCAAACTTTTAGTGATAAATTCTTACAATTATTAGGGTGTGTGTTATGCCAAGATAATTCATAGGAATTGTGCATATCAGACCCACATGTGTTAAAACTAAACTATTGGCTTTTTATATTCAAGAATGATATCTAACAATTACAGAACAGCTTTCTTAATATGAAGAAAAAACAGATTTATTTTATAATAAACAACAAATGTACAATTCAGATTATTAGATGTTAATGTCAGAAATTTTCACGTTCAGATTTGAACAGTTTTTTTGACACTTAATAATGATATTAAACAGAGTGCCTTGATTTGAATATGTAGTAAAATATTTCTTTCTTTCTAATTGATAGTTGAAAATAGAGCGTTTAAAATGAAGGTATATTACCTGCCCCTGTGTTCACATCAACATGAAGATCGGACATTTGTTGTTCAGAAATCTCTGCTTCCAAGGCTTCACTGGACATAGTTTTCACCTCCGATAACGTAGCAGTGCAGCGTAAGCGCATCTCATTTGTTTGAAAATGTCTGTGTTTGACAATAAATTTCAATCGTAACCTCGTTGACACCATGCCATCATTATACGAAATGTCTTCCAATGGTTTCAGGTATTCTGGTTTCGCCTATAAAGAATTAAACGAAATGATTTATTGATCTTTAGTAAACATGAGTACACAAAGATAATTTTCAAATCATTAAGTTGTATAGAAAATGATATTCTTAAATTAAAAGAAATTTATATGATGTAATTTTCCTTTTATCTACAGAAATGCAAAAAAAAAAAAAAAAAAAAAATTAAATATTAAATACTAATTACAAAAATTATATTTTGGTAAAAGATTACTTTATTTACTATTATTAAAATTTAACGATTACTTTTGATTATCAGTTTTAGTACGTAAATTACATGTTTTAAGCTTAAAATAAAAATAAATGTAACTCTTTATTTCAGTAATAAAAATATTCTATAAATTGTTTAGAAATATTTTTTAATGTAATCAAAAATAATGTTATTTCAAAAAAAATAAAAGGAGGAATAAAGCGAGATTTTTAATCATCCAAAAATTGTTATATGCTTGGAAAAGGCGTTATGAACCTTTATTTTTCTTTATCCTTTTTTTTAGACTTAAATGATATATTTAAAAAGTTTTTATATTTTTGCATTTAATGAATATCCTTCAAAATTAAATTATATGAAATCATTTATGAAAATAAAATGAAATAGATTTAATATTTATGAAAATAAATTATATGAAATAGCATTTAATATTTATGAAAATTTTGAAATTGCATTTAATATTTATGAAAATAAATTATATGAAATAGCATTTAATATTTATGAAATTAAATTATATGAAATAGCATTTAATATTTATGAAAATAAATTATATGAAATAGCATTTAATATTTATGAAAATAAATTATATGAAATAGCATTTAATATTTATGAAATTAAATTATATGAAATAGTATTTAATATTTATGAAAATAAATTATATGAAATAGCATTTAATATTTATAACATTATAATAAAATCATAATCTTATCAAGAAATATACACAATGCTGTAAAACAATGAAAAATAATTGTATTCGATGGTAATATTAGATTAAGACAATCATGTATTATAGATATAATTTAATAATATAGATAGATATAATTCTTTAAGTGATTTCACAATATTTTATGCTAAAACACATGCTTATATAAAACCATAACATTGTTCCAAGTTAAAAAATAATTAAATGCATTTTAATAATTTAAATAAATTTTAACTATTCTAATGTTTTATTTTGAAACGAAAACATTTAATTTTATTTCAATTAATAGAATGCTAGAAAACGCTCATACTGTAATATTAATTTTCATAAAGCATTTTTGTGATGATGTCAGATATTCGATTTCATTCTATTGCGCAATTTATGTGAAATAAAAAATGATTTAAAAATCGCTAAAGTTACATTGAAGACAATAGAAGCAGGATGTAAGCGCTTACTTTGCAGCAAAATTGCAAGAAAAAAATGGAAAACTACTGAATAAATTAGATAAATTCAATTAGATCTAGAACTTTTCAAAGGGTAATTAAGTTTGAAATGTTATTAAAATTCTCATGAAACTGTAAAATTCACTTTCAAAATTAGTTACTTGATTTGGAAACTATAGATGCATTTGTCAATGTAATTATGTTCATCAATTTAATAGTCCCAAAAATTTTAAGTAAAAATCGATTTAATGGGCAACAGACATTAAAATTGTTAAAGATATCATCTGCTGATACAAATCAGGGTTCCTTGTTTTTAGTGAAATGAAATATTTTTTATTTTGGCCAATTTTATTAAAAAAATTACAACAAAAATGCAAACAAAAGTCAGAGAAAATATGCTTAACATACATAACATGAAATTTTATCATTTGAGTCTATAGAAAGCCTAATGCAGGTTTTTGCTATTCGAGATCAAGGATCTTTTATGCCAATAAAATTTTGATTTTTTTATGTAAATTTCTATATATTAATAAATAACAATAAAAAAATCAGTATTATTTTAAAGTAATAAATAATTTCAAGTAAATTTTCTGTAAAGTAAAATATTTCTGTAAACTGGCAAGCGAATTTTTTAATTAAAAAATAGACATTTTTGAATCCATTGCTGATTAATGAAAGCGTATGAAAAGATTGATGGCAGAAATAATGCGTGAAAATATTTAATTTATTTCATTACAGAGGAGTAAAGTGATTATAAAATATAGTTTTAAACCTTTACAATAAAACAACTAAAAGCAAACAAAAAATTTATTAAAAAAAAAGGTTCACTATCACGAAAACTCACCATTTATTTTCAAGAGAGTTTTTAAAACATTGTTCATCACTCAAAATTTTACAAATTATTTATTAATGGTAAAATAAAAGTATGTTGAACCCAAATTATGAATCATAAAAATGTAGAAGAATGTGTAAAATATGACGTCATTTCTCATTCATAATTTTCTTATAGACATTTTTTTTTAATTAATAGTTTAATAACACAATTTAATGATTAAATTTTTTTATTTAATTAAAATAATTGATAATAATTTTTCGTGATTATTAGATAAACATCAAATAAAAAAATAATTCAGAGAAAAGATTCAGATTTCAAAATTAATAATTCATTAATTTTTAAGTATTAATTGCTCTAAGAACGTTGAATAGATTTTAAGTCTAAAGAAATATAAATGCACATTATAAATTAAATGCATGTATAAAAGTGATTAGCCTTTTTTATATACATACTTCTCTGTCGTTGATGTACCAATGTAATTCTGCCGGAGGTTGAGATTTTGCAGATGTACAATTTATATCAACAATATCACCCACTCCATATTTTCCTCTACCTCCACTAATAGTTGGACCATCTTTCTGGTTACCTGTAAAAATCATTTCATGTTATGCTAAATATAATGAATCTCTATTTAAGTTTATGCAAATGATGATGACGAAAAATGATTTAAAAGAAAATATTTATTAATGCTTAATAAATATTTTGAATGGAAATTAAAACGTAATAAAATAAATAAAAACAAGTAATAAAAAGTTTAAAAATAAAGGGCTTTATTATTTTTCCCCCCAATTATTTTACACAACGAACTCTTTTTTTAAACTACTGAGAACTAATAAAAATTCCTAAACATGTTAAATAAATATTCTTTAGGGTTTTTTTTAAATTTAAATTTGTGTTTTAATTTATTGGGATTATTTCAGACATTAAAATAATTTAGAATCAAAGTTGGAGTTTATAAATATTTTTAAGATTTTTTTTTTAAATTTCCTTTTTAGATGATAATAATTTATCGGTATTTATAAAGTATCTAAAATGAGAATTAAAGCAATTTTATTCATTGAATTAAAAATTATGAGAAAAAAATTATTTCTCATTAAATTATTATAATTGTATTATTTTTATACTTCTAAAATAGAAATTTATACTATCATACTTTGATAACAAAATATTGCATATTATATTCCAAAATATTGTATTATTATATTATTATTAAAATATTGCATTATTAATTGTTGACAAAATTCTTTTTTCATTTTGCTATCAATAACTGTATTCAAACATTATTAATTTTTCTTTATATTTAATAGTGTTAAAAGATAATGAATTCAATAAACTTTAAAATAAAAATCGAATCTCTATTTTAAAATCATATCAACTGAGTCAACTATATATTTATGTAAAATAATTGGTTTTTAAATTTCGTTTCTGAGCAATGACACTTAAACAATTTTAGGAACAATGAAAAAAATTTCTCTGTAAAATTTCACTAGAAAAAAATTTATGTATATTTAAAATTATAGGAAGTTTTTCAAAGATTCGAAACTTACCATAATGAGAATAAAATGTTCTTTGGGGTGACATGGAGTGATTGGATACCAGAATTTCTTCACTGCGCAGCGTGTGTGCTTGTGATACAATCGCTTCACAAACCAACTTCATTCTGCCATTTCTAAAATGGTGTGATCTAGCTTTAAAATTCAAAATTAATTCCGAGGTGAATAGGCCATCCTGAGATTCACGTGATACGGGTCTATTCAAGTCTTTATTCGTTGCCTGGATGAAATAATGACAAAAGTAAATTTGTTAGTGCTTTTTAATTTTTATTATATACTTGCATATGTGACAAGCGTTATCCGGTTGAAGAAAATAAACAATTTTACTTGTAGTAACTTTTTATATCTGTGCAGAATTATGGATTATATATATATATATATAATATTAACATTTACTTTAAAGAGTATAATATTATTAGTCTGGAAAATTAAAACTAAAATGCAAATGTTCTACCATATTTTTTTTTTACAGTAACTTAATTTAAGGAAGCTAGTCAAAAACCTTAAGCCGAGTACGATCTGGAGTTGTAAAAATCTAATAGGTATCAAAACATAAGGTTCTCGTTTGATAACAAATTGTTTTGATAATCTTTGGCTATGCATTTTTTGTTTTTTTTATAAATTCAGAAAAAAAGTCTAAACTTTAAGTATTACGGATTTTGAATTATACTGGACATGTCCTCTAGCCATTTCTCTATTTTTCTTACTTTCTCTCTCTCTAATTCTTTATATATATATGCATTCATTATAAATTATATACACTTAAATATATATTTAAGATTATTAAATACATATTACGCTTAAATATATATTTATTACATACTTATGTCTCTATATATATTTCACAAAATTTGTGTATTTCCTCATATGCACGGCAGTAATTTTCATGTAAATTTCATCAAAATTAGCAGAGATACTTCTAATATAAAGCCTAGATCAATCGAAAAAAAAAATTCATAAATGGATCAATATTCATTAAGAGATTACCCAATTATGCTAATTTGGTGACTTTTTGTGATTGACGAATTTTTCATGTTTGACGCTATTTTTTATGCTTATACTGTACGCAGAAAGGTTAACATAAAATAAATACATAAATAACCGATGAATTGCAACCAAATAAAATTTTGTGTAATAAATAAGAAAAAGTTTGAATTGTCATTTTACCAATAAAAATGTCAATGTTACACTGTCACTGTCATAATCCTGTAACCCCGAAAATATGACCAATTTTGCAACACAAAGTATATTACAAAATTCTTTAGGCTACTGTTGTTCAATTCAAGGAATAACCATTCTCCTGTCACCATATGTACGAAATTTGATAACCATAAGCTTGAGTTTAGAAGGAAGGAGGAATTGTATGGAGCTCGTTCTTATAAAGCACTTTTTTTGTTGAACTTCACATTGATTTTTATTGTTAATTTTATAGTATCATCTAAGAAAGGAAAACTATTCAGGATTAATTCTAAACGAAAAGTCACACATAGATAAATGTGGAGTTATCAGAAAATCGCAATGAATCTCTCTCTCTCTCTCTCTCTATCTCTCTCTCTCTCTCTCTCTCTCTCTCTCTCTCTCTCTCTCTATATATATATATATATATATATACATATAAATATATAAGACGACTTATTTTATTTAAGATATGCTCTCGATCAGCTTGAAAATATCCACATTGATAATTTATGCATGTTAAATGCTTTTTCAGCCATTTTTTGCATTAAGAAATGATGTGTAGTAATTGAACTTTTATATTCAACTGTTAATTTAAATGGTAAATACGATTGAAAAAAAATATTTTTTATATTATAAAGTCAAATGAAAAGCATAAATATGTTAGAAAATTTACACACTTTAAGCCTTTGTTAAATTCGTAAAATGACAATGTTATTGCTAATATGTATAGAATTTCCAATAAGTAGCAAAAAAAATCAGGATTACATAGAACCAAGCTTCTTTGGAAACCTTCAAGAAGTCCCATTTAAATTCACCTAATCAATCACCATTAAACTTATATTATGAAATCTAAAAATTTTTACAGTTTTATCAGAGGCTAAATTATTTCAAACCTGAATTATTCAGAAAATTTCAAAACATTAAGCAACAGTTCTAAAAATTGGTAATGTTATTGATAGCACGAGTCCCACTTTGTGTAAACCTGAAAAGAGGCAAATTCTCCTTTGGAGAGAACCTGTTACACGAAATACTCCTACATTTATGCACAAAAGTGTCTGATTTGGAGGAGGCGTTTTATAGTATTTCTATCAATGGTACACCGGCCTGCACATTATCAGAAATGGAGCTCTAATGCATCAGAGATATTGGGATAAAATCCTCAGACCTATTATGGTTCTTTATGTTGCAGCAATCGGGGATGAATTCATTCTCATGGATGATGATGCCAGACCACAGAATATCAACTAATGGAGAATTTCCTTTTCGACGAAGGATTCCTTTCACTAGATTGATCAGAATATTCCCCAGACATGAACTCAATAGAGCATGTTTGGGACACGTAGAGTATTTCTAGTCTCTTATCGCCCCCAGAAACAATCCAGTAGTTGGAAAACACTCCTCTACAAGAGTGAGAGAGAATACCACAGTCTTTCATTGATGACCACATTGTTCCATGCCATGTAGGCGTGCGACGTTGCTTTCAGTCAGGGAAAACCATTCCCTGTTTTGAAATTCATTTGTATCCGAGAAATCACTTTTGTTTGTTTGTATAATATATACAAACTGCGCATTTTTTGTTTGCCAACAAATATCAATAAAAATTCATTATTCCTCGTTTGTTTCTTCTTCTTCTTTCTTACACCACCTTCTTCTTCTTTCTATAAATCATATATCAATCATTTCCTCATCTGCAGTTTATACTAAAAATTAAAATATCCCCTAGTTGTTTTGAGCAGTGTATATTACTGAAGAATAGTATAAATGTAATATAGCTCTTTTTTTCAGAATCAATCGCAACTTAAATTGTCATATGAGTTAGAAACTGCTAAATTTATTAAATTGCTCATTTGAAAGGAAAACGAAAATAAAAGAACAGAAAACTGTTACACTTAAGGAAAAGATTGCAATAATATTTACCAATTATTGATATTATAAAGGTCTTTAAAAAATATCATAAAATTTTTTTTTAATGTTCAGAATTTGATACACATATTACTAATATAAATATTTGATAAAATAAATATATTTCCTCATCATTGAGGTAAATTAAAAATTACATAATCAGCAGAGTATGAATGCTTTCAGTTCTCATCGAAATTCTTCTATCATTTAACCGCAATTAAAATTTCATACTATTTTTAATACAATCTTAAGGAAGATTTAATCATAATTTAAAAGTGTCTAATATAAAAAAATAACTATGTTAGGTGCTGTAAAAGTACCAAATATAGACTATATATTTTTATAATCGAACAATTACGATTGGAAATAAAATATGTATAATTTTGGTAATTAGTATATAAGCTGAAATATTTATTATAACTTATTCGACAAGCATTTAAGTTGCAAATGAATAATAAATTTTTAAAAAGCAATGTTTTTCTTAGAATTGAATTTTGTAGTAAAACATTTATTTACAATATTAAGAGCTTTAATTATTTCATTAATTTAATTCTTTTCAATACAATTAATTCGATTCTTCGCAAAATTTATATTATAAAGGCATGAGAAAGTTTACGATGCTAAATAGATATTATTTTAAAGTTATCGATATTTTGTAAGTTTAAATCAAAAAATTTTAAGAACTGCAATAAATAGATCAGAAATGTTTAAATATATTTTATGTTATCGATAAAAATTATTTTTTACGCTATTGTATAAAAAATAGCTAAAATTATTATCGCTTATCGCTTATATATTAAATTTTTTTGATTTAAACTTACAAAATATCGATAACTTTAAAATAACATCTATTTAGCATCGTAAACTTTCTCATGCCTTTATAATATAAATTTTGCGAAGAATCGAATTAATTGTATTGAAAAGAATTAAATTAATGAAATAATTAAAGCTCTTAATATTGTAAATAAATGTTTTACTACAAAATTCAATTCTATTTATTATTTTTTGAGGGGATTTTTATCATATTTGAAATATTGCATAATTTCTTCTATAGGAAGGTCGACTAAATTATTTTACCTGATATTTGTCTTAATTTTTGTTATAGAAAAAAAGGAAATTTCTGCGCTACTCTTACTCTTCGTCATCCGAAAAAAATTAAATATGCACTGTAGAATAAAGTTCAGTTTTACTTTTAAATATATATCAAATCATAATAAATAACAAGCTTTACATGTTAAAGCTTCCCAATAACTTATAAATGAAATTTGTATTGAAACATATAAATGAAAATGTAATTTATTTGATTGATAAACGTAACATTTAAATATATCTTAATTATTTATCCTTTTCCTAATTGAAAAAGTTCTCTAGTAATTAAATTTACAGATTGTAATATATTGAAAGTAAACATCTATAAGAGATTTATTTAGTAAACTAAAAAGTTTAAAATGATTTAAAATTTAACCGTCATTCAAATTGAAATTTTGTCAATTTTTCTTTTTCTTTATCCACCGATTTATCGTACTACTTTTTGATTTTAGAGAAGTTATATTTTTAGAATTCAGGCAGCATGCGAAGTTATGACTTACTTCTTGGTCGTTTATCCACCACTTGAGAAAAGCTGGAGGTCTGGATGATGCAGATATGCATGTGACATTTACAGTTTCCCCTATTACATATTGATTCTTGACTCCTACGATCGCAGGTGGTGAACTTGGATTCACTGTAATGTTAATAGAAGATATGATCGACGTAAAAGGAGAAAACTCCAAATTAAGAATTAATTTGGAATTTATTAAAAATAATTTGTAATAATGAGAAGAAATGAAATATTTTGTGAAACCAAATGTCAATATGATACTCTAAGTATATTATAAATATGATTAATAACAATAAGATGGTAAGTATTAAAAATAAATGTAGGTAGGATATACAAGAATATAAAATATTTTATAAATAATAATAAGTAAGCATGAGAATATTTTTACAAACTTTTTCATATACTCGAAAGGTTTCTGTACAAAAAAGCTTCATTAAAGCAAAGGGAATTAGAAGATAAAAATGTTTTTTTTTTTTAAAAAATAAATTAGGATTGCATTATACTTAAGTTATAAATACGAAAAAGACAAAAGACATGAATTGTATAAACTCATCTATTTTTGTTGGGACAATAAAATTACATTTTTATAGTCCAAATGGCAAGATAAGGGTAGAAAAATTAAACAAAAAAAAAAAAATTAACACGCAGCAGCTAGATATAATTGTAGATTAATACAATATTAGATAATGGCAACCACAATACAAGAAAAGTAACTTAACCAAACTCATTGCCTGAATAGTGCTCTAGCTAGCTAGTGCAAGATTGTCTCCGAGTTACTATAAAGTGCCCTACATCGATAATTACAAGATTTCAAAAGTGCCATACGAGATTGTTCATAAAAGTCAATGATCTTCCAGATAGTCATGGCGTAACAATATTCCGAATTGGTCCACAGCTATTCGTCGCAGCCCATTGGGAACATATGTAATATTCTCGTTCCTTCATCTTTTTGCCAGATTCTGTTACGTTATTATTCAAAAATTATTAAAAATAATCGCAAATAAAAAAACTTGAAGGAAGTCATTGCCTCAATAGCTCTCATCAATGATTACGTTAACTTTTGCTGGCCAACCAAGATCTGTTTGGAGTCAATACGAAGTGGCTATAACAATGAATTTTGCTTATTTTGTTTTAGGTTCATAGTGTTTAGTAGGTTCATGAAGTTTGTTTATTTTGTTTTTAGGTTCATAGTGTATATAATATGGTTGGATGCTTTGCTATAAGTCATTGGTCATAAATGCCAATATGATAGAGGTCCTAACCTAGGTAGCCATGACCAAATAATAGAATTAGGCCATAGTCTCCTATCAGGAAGCATCGAGATTATTCCCAAGATTATACATAGTTCTTCCATTGTTTTGTCTTGATTCTGTCCTGTAGCTGTGTTATATTTTTTGACTCAAAATTTATTTTATATTCAACTTTATTGAATAAGGCACCTAGTAGTAGGTTGGTTGTGTGTACCTCCAGCTTTTTCGTGCAAGAAAATTAGCTAGTCGAAAGCTACAGGCAACCTTTGCCGTATAAATTCTTACTCGAGTTTCATCACTGTGATGCAGGTCTATTGTACACCACAAAATATTAATAATTACAAAAAAAAGAACATATATACATTTTTGATATTTTCTGGATAATGAATTATTTTCCCCTTCCTTCTTGGTTATAAATTAGTTTATTTTAAAGAATTTCAAGGTACTGATTAATCAACATTGATTTTCTTTTTTTTAAAGTAATTTTTTTAGTTAAATAAAAATGAATATTTGCTTGTAAATTGAATTTTTGAGATGTTTTAAATTTAAGGGATATGACCTTTTCACTTTATGTAATAAAACGTTTATGCTATTTCCTATTTTGCCCATTTTTTAATGTAAGCAGCTATGGTAAAGCTTAATACCTATGCAATGGTAAAAATTTGGATTAATTTAATTATTTGAAGCAAAAAAAATATGATCATTAAAAATTGAAATGCACTTTCACTAATTGAAATGTAATGAAATATACTCGCACTAATTGAAATGTATTAAAATATACTTCTCTTGAATGAGCTTTAATTACATCTTCTTTAAGGTATGCTTTTAAAAAATAAAAAATAGATTCTGTGATATAATCAATAAGGAATTTAATCATGTTGTTTCTAAATGCTTTTTTCTTATTACTATGAGCTCTAAGTATTGCAAAGGTATTGTGTTTATGATTTATAGATACTCATTTAAAACAACGTAATTTCTAGCAAATAAAGAAACATTTTTGTCTTGTAAATTACAACAAGAAAGAAATTTTAATAATACAAGTTCTATGAAATAAATCACCTTAAAATAAAAGGGCACTCTGTTTAATTCAATCCTCTTTGACTTCAATATTAGCCTAATTAATCATTTAAACTAATTATTTTAAGTAAAGGAAAAAGATTCACGAGAAAGAATTTTAGCTTATTTAATTAAGGTTAAAACATTTTCTGTTTCCTCGAAACTTTAAACCAAATAATTTAACATTGCTTCCATTTAGTATATATTCCATTTAATTGATTGAACTAAACGAAATTAATTTTAATCGACTTTGAAATACAATTTTTTATGTCTTCAAATATTTTCTTTTCAATAAAATTATAGTGTATTGTTAATAAATATTTAAATAAATGTTTCAAGTGATGTCGAATGTCAAATAAAATGATTTCATGATTAAAGTTAATTGTTTATGTAGTAAAAAATGTATTGTAGTAAAATCTATGAAAGGATTTATAATTTTTAAAATGCTCATTTCGCTATAATCCCATGGACAAATTAGCAATTATTTTTTAACCATCAAACTTTATTTATATTTATATTTATATTTTGTACAAAAATTTTGTTACAGAAGAATATAATTTTTGAATAAAGTACTAGATGAAGAAAAGTGTGCCTTCTACGATTTTACGTTTTCTGAGAACTATTCATATAATATTATATCAAAATCTAAACATCTTTTTCTGTATGAAACATCTCAGTGGTATGATTGACAAAGAAGAATGATATGGGCCCAATTGTTAAGATAAAATATTACTTAACTATTATGTTACACATTTGGGAATATATCTGATAAGTCATATCAGAATCATTGTAAATTGTAAGACATAGTATACCATTGTAAAACACATCAAAAGATCTTTATATCGTCATTGTTGTCTTAGAAATGTTGTGAAGTTTCATATAAGTTATTTGGGAGCACCATGGGGGAGATTACTAAATTGCACTGTCATTAATGAACCCCAGTTTTAAAGGAAACATTACAATTTAGGCGTATAGGGATTTCGCATTCTCGATCCTGCAGGAAGATTTTCCAGATTGAGAATTTATCGAGTCCATTCTGGAGTAGACAAAAAGTCTTTTGGGTTGGAATTCCATTTTCAGATTTTGATCACAACTCACCTATTTCGATAACATCACGTGCTATATCAACCATATTGCCTTATCTTTATTATATAATTGAAAATTTATAACAAAATGCTAACAATATTTTAAAAGCAGATAGATTTAGGAACATAATATTACTAAGTTTTGATATTTATTTAAAGGAGAAATAATATAATTTTTTTTTAGTTTATTGAGAAAGTCTTTATTTTCTAACTTAATAGTTTCTTCTTTTTCTACCATTTACGCATCAACATAGTCTTATTTTAATATACTAGGAAGAAATATTGGAGGAATTATAATATTTATTCAAGTTATCATTGACCTTTGTTCTATATTATTTTGAATTTTGAAAAGCGAAATGTATGCATATGAAAAAAAATCTTTATTTTTATATTTGTGACTTTTAAGCAAAAGATATATTCCGTTCATGATGTTTTCATAAAAGCTACTTTAATTTGTATTTAGGAATATTAAATAATTTCGAACTTTCGAAATTTAATCGTTATGATTTTTATTCAGATTATCATAATATTTTTTGTTTAAAAATTCTTCCATTCTTTTGGCAATAAATATGAATACTGCAAAAAAATTGAAATAAACCATAAAAGATTTGAGTTATGATTGAATTTTTCACATTAAATACTTACCATAAATTCTCATCTCACTTTCACCTTTGACAGTTCGGAAAAATGGAGCTTCAGTTGATACTTCACATCGATAAGAACCTTCTGAATGAACATCTGTTGTGTTCATGAAAATGTAACCCTCTTTACACCAACTCAACTAACAGAGGGGAAAAAAACGTGAAATTTATTTTAAAATTACAATTTGTTGCGATTCATCAATTATTTCTTGGATGAAATTTGAATTTTATAACACCTAGTGATAATATATGGAAATATAAACACGAAAGCAAATCATTATAAAGAAACCAAATATTTCATACATTCTCTCTATTAAAAACTTATAATGAAGTCAAAATATAATAAGAGCAAATGACTTGATACTAAAATATTGTGAGTAGTAGTAGCACGTGCCACTCATAAATTTCTACAAAAAACTATTGAAATCATGGTTCATGTAAATGTTTTTTTAAAGAAACATTATTTATGGCATTGGAGGACGTTATTTTAATTTTATCAAAATTCATACCCAAGATATTATATTTATCCAAGAATCTTTTCTTATCAACTACAAAAACTCTTCACAACTAATTAATACTTGATGAACGTAGGGATGATGTATGCATGTATGGACTATTAATGGATATTTTATTAACTTTTAAATAGTATACACAGATAGCAGCACCTGTTAGTCTGCTTTTCATAAAAGACATGTGATTTCTCTCGAACTGTAGTCTGGAATAGGAAAGAGGTAGCCTCGTGTAAGTGACAGCAGGTAGTTTATTACTGTTTCATTTTAATTAACTTTTTTGTAAATATGTAAAAGGAGATATGTAACGTGAGAGACATGCTTCAGGTATAATAGTGACATTTCCCCTAATGGACAGGCTTCTGGTGGAATTGCTATTTTAGCAAAGAGCTCTTTGCACTACCATCATATACTTAAATTTCATCGAAGCCACTATCATCTCCTTGAATTTACCTCCTCATTAACCAATTATTATTGCTTTCGCTTACGTTTTGTCCACTTCTGACTCTACCATTTTCACCATTTTGAACTCCATCATTTTCACCATTTTGAACTCCACCATTTTCACCATTCTGACCTCCATCATTTGAAATTCTAATTTAACTCGGTTCTAATATAGAGATTCTTTTCTGCGTTTTTAGTGATCCCCCAATAATTGTAATCCCAACAAAACTCGGTGTATGCTGATTTTAAATTTTATTAATCAAACCGATCTTGAAATTCTGGCTCTTCCACTCCAACTCTCTTTAGCTATGGCCTTAGCCTTCACTATAAATATAGCTGTCTTTAAAAACTTCTTGGAAATAATAATATCACCTAAAAATAATAATTTTAAAACTTATTGGAAAATATTGAAAATATTCTTACGAATTTGGTTATTTTGAATTTAATTAAAATCAATTATCCGAATGCACTTGACCAATAATCTGCAGTTTATCTAAGTATAATGCGATGCACGTTAAAAAAATCTTCTAACATTATTAAAAAATCTACCCAAGAATTTATCCATTCGAATATCAAACCCTTCATTAAAATTCGTAATAAAGTTGAAAAACAATGGTAAAATTCTAAAAATACTGCCAATAAAACCTTTCTCAACCGAATTAAAAAAAGTACGTCAGAAATACTTTTCAAATTTAAACAATAAAAATTGGAAAGAAAAATTTATTGCTCTCCAACTCAACGGTAATTCTCTTTGGGATTTTGCTAAAGCTCTGTTGTAAAGTAGATGTAACGACGATGCCCATTCATGGCCCAGTTTCTGACAAGTAATTGATGAGGATAAAATTGAAGTTTTGACAACTAAACTTGGAAAACAATTCATTACAAATAAGCTTTTCAAGTAAGGAAATCGAGAATATTGTCAATATAACATTTCCAAATTTTTATCTTAATTAGCACAATGAAGAAGGTACTCCAACTAAATCATTTGTAAAAATAAAACCGATTTTACATATAAATTTGCTTCAAAACTTTTAAAAGTGAAACTTGTCTTGAATTGTAAAACGTTCCCTATTATTTACTGACATAAATTCAAGGTTAAATTGGGTAAGTAGGACAAAGAAAAATTTACAAAATATTGTTTTATATAATTTTGGAAAAATATTATTAGAATTTCGTCTTAGTCTTATTTGTATCTTATTTTAGTGTTTTTTTTAGCATAATTTATATTTTATGGAATCAAGAATAATTATTTTCTAATTTTAGAAATGCCTAGAAATTTCTGTTTTTTTAATTATCTCCGAAAAAATTGTCCTGATAATCTTTTTCATAGTTGAAAATATGGGAATTAGAAATTATGACTAGTTAATAACTATGGCTATATAGAAAAAAAATGCAAATTACAAAAAAACAATTTTAATTTGATAATATGGCTGAAATTTTGAATTTTCATGCACAAATTCATGATATTTCTTTTGAAATGAATGATGAAATTAAGATCACATTATTGATAATTTTGCTGGAAAGGAAATATTGTTTATTTATCCAGAAAATGTAAAGAATTTTTCAAGGACTAAAACATAGCCTATGCAACAGATAGTACTTTGCATTATCAACAATTACGTATATTTATAAACAAGGTATCGTTCGATTTATATATTATGCTTCTAGATCGCGGGAAATATCTTAAAAAAACAAAGATTATTAAAAAAATTTATTCAAAAATTTTGATCAATTCAAATTTTTGATTACAATTGCAATCAATGATATTTGCTAAACATTAATATCACAAAACATAAAGTTAATTAATAAATCGTCATAATTTTTGCTGTTTATAAATTGTGTATACAAAATCTTAATTTTTTTTAATGAAATACGATTTATATTCAGTGTTATGAATTAAAAATACATTATAATTTAAAGATTGGCGTACAGATTATTTGCTTTATCATGCATTTCTTTGAATTATTTATACAAAAAGATTTACTACTTTAAAATCTTCTTTTTTATTTTTTAAAGAATCTTGGTCATGATTATAAATTCATCGTGATATTGCAATGTCATTATTCACATATAGTTAAAGTTCATAAACTTTTTGTACTTGCTCAACACAAGTACCTGTCAGTAAAGTACATATAACAGCACTTTTACTCGGTGAAGAGGAATATTAAATTACTGTTATTAATTTATTCTACATAGATGCAGCTCCAGACACATATTTTTGATGACACTAAGAGGTTTATCAGATTAACAACTCTAGTACAGAATTTCGGTAACTGTGTAGTGCTTTGCTGGGAACTAAACGACGAGACTTGACCCTGGTCTTCATTTACGTAATAGGAACTGAAGGTAATTAGATTTCAGTAACTGCTTAAGAATTTAGAAAATGCATAATGGAAGAACGTGCAACTTTTCAGAACTAACTAAGATTCGAAAATTACGTCTAGTTGCCAAAAGATGAAAAATAAGGAAACTGCCTTCATGGATAAGAAAATAGAAGATAAAATACAGTAGCATGTAATATTTAAAAATAATGTATAAACATTGTTTGTTCTAGAAATAAATTTAATCCTTAAATTTAAAGGTTTTGTCCAATTATATGTGTATTTAAGAAACGCATATATATTTTTAGAAATATAAATGAGAAGAAATAAATAAAATTGGAATAAAAATAATATAGAAATAAATATATTTTTTGTAACAATTCACTTAAGAACTAATTTTAATTATTTTAGTTTTGCACTGTATTTAATAAATATTGATGTAATTTTAGAATCTAAATCTATAAATAAAAATTAATAAAATATGAACGAATTATATAAAATGTATTAAATAAATTAAATAAAAAAATTAAATAAAGAATTAAATAAAAAATTAAATAATTAAATAACTTTGTCAAATATTGTTAAATATATGTTTTTGATAGAAGTTTATTAAATATGAAATTTAATAAAAGTCTGATAGTTAAATTGAAAACGTACTTATTAAATGTTCGCATAATTTTAGAAATGCAAATGTAAACAAAAATGAATTAAAAATAGAAAGATAATAATTATTATTTTTCATAATGATAAATTTTAAAAGGAAATTTAAAGAAGATCTATTAGTTACCAACACAATTTTAGAAATCTAAACAATAAAATAAAATAAATAATTATTATTTTTCATAATGATAAATTTTAAAATGAAATTTAAAAAGAATTAGTTACCAACACAATTTTAGAAATCTAAACAATAAAATAAAATAAATAATTATTATTTTTCATAATGATAAATTTTAAAATGAAATTTAAAGAAGATCTATTAGTTACCAACACAATTTTAGAAATCTAAACAATAAAATAAAATAAATAATTATTATTTTTCATAATGATAAATTTTAAAATGAAATTTAAAGAAGATCTATTAGTTACCAACACAATTTTAGAAATCTAAACAATAAAATAAAATAAATAATTATTATTTTTCAATGATAAATTTTAAAATGAAATTTAAAGAAGATCTATTATTACCAACACAATTTTAGAAATCTAAACAATAAAATAAAATAAATAATTATTATTTTTCATGATAAATTTTAAAATGAAATTTAAAGAAGATCTATTAGTTACCAACACAATTTTAGAAATCTAAACAATAAAATAAAATAAATAATTATTATTTTTCATAATGATAAATTTTAAAATGAAATTTAAAGAAGATCTATTAGTTACCAACACAATTTTAGAAATCTAAACAATAAAATAAAATAAATAATTATTATTTTTCATAATGATAAATTTTAAAATGAAATTTAAAGAAGATCTATTAGTTACCAACACAATTTTAGAAATCTAAACAATAAAATAAAATAAATAATTATTATTTTTCATAATGATAAATTTTAAAATGAAATTTAAAGAAGATCTATTAGTTAACACAATTTTAGAAATCTGAACAATAAAATGAAATAAATATAAATATATATGAAAGTTAAAAGTCAAATAAATTTAAATAGTAATTCAAATTAATTTATGCAGTTTACTTATTAGGAACATAACTGCTTAAAAACAAAATATAAAAGTCTTTTCTATTGCGTTAAATAATTGTAAACACTGATGTTTAATTTGTTTCATATGATAATATAGATCATATTTATTAAATATTACCAGAAAGAAAATGAATTCAAGGGAGTGAATATTTAATCAGATATTAATGTAGAATTTTCAAGCAATTACTTGTAGAAATATCTTTAGCTTTTCGGAGAAAAATATAATATATTGTAGTTGTTAAGAGTTGATTAAATTTTCAGGAAATAGTTCTTTTATTAATGTTCCAACAATTTTTTTTGGATATCTAATAATAGTTGTTAAACAGCTTTATTATGTGTTTGTTGTAACTTATTTTATACAACGACATATATTAAAACAACTTGTTCGACTTACTATTTAGCATTAGCATGAAAATGATTTCCGATAATTCTACGCTTATAATATTGTTAAAATGATGCAAATATTGGTAAAGTAAAATTTTTCGGTCCATTAATTTTTCATTGCGTTGCAATTTAATTCATTGTATAAGTTCTTTGTTAATTCATGTCATTTACTAAATAATGGCGATAAATTATTTATTGCTTTCGTGAAAAAGAACAACCATGCAAGTTTGTTTTACAAAAAGTATTTGAGGTTACCAGAAGATTGCTCGAACACGTATCAGGGTTTACCAAAATTCATTATTTATCATAATGCTTTATGATTTAAAGCTCTGATGTAACGGGGAAAAATTAAGTTGATTATGAATTTTTTGTGATTTTACCATTTTAAAAAAATGAAATTTAAAAACATTCATTATTTCTGTTTCAATTATTAATTTTTTAATGTTATTGAACTGTGATTATAAGAATGTGAAAGGACTTGTAAATTTACCAATGATGGAAAATGCCAATGATAAAAAATTAAAATAAAATGCAAGCGGAATATTGATGTAATAACAATATACAGTATTACGACGAAGCATTTTAAAGTAAATGACTATTTAAAAAGTAACCATGGTGCAATTTGCACCAAATTTCAAGCAACTACTTTCATTTAAACCTGAAAGCATTATTAAGAAATTCAAAGGACACATGTCAGGCCTGTTCAATTATTTTAATATAAGCTTAATTATCCTATAGTATTAAATGAATTTTATTTGAGAAATTATGAATTTATATTGAAATTCATAAAATTTTAAATTTGTGTTTAACTTACATTTAATCTGTAATTGCTTGAAAATGTTTATTTCATTAATATTCGTTGAACTATTTATACTGTGTTGTAAAATTCTGTAAATCTTGCTGATAAAAATAATTTCTTTCTATTCCATACAACTGCCATGCTTTTTTTGAGCTTTAACTTTACATAAATAATGATAATGTCTTATTTATACATAAAGATATTTTCCTATATGTACTATATACACTTTATCTCTGTATGAATCCCTAGCTATTATACCATTCACAGAAACTGAATAAAATTTTGGTTTTAAGGTGTTTAGAGGTATGCGCTCAAGTATCATATGACAAACAACAGTTAAAATCAAACAGTTATCAACACGATTTCGAAAATTCTAAATGACAGCACGACTTTTTTTATTGGAATGTCTCCATAGTGAAAAACAATAAATAGCTTCATTGGAACAATACCTACAAACGTCGAATCGCCGGTTCTACAAAGACTAAGAAGAGTGAAAACAACCAATAAAGACAGATAATCAGCAGAAAACAAAACATTTTAATGTGTTTCACAAATTTTCACGTGTTCTCCTTCGACTCTTAGCAGTCGGCAGTTGGCTGATTGCACTGAAGCACATACCATAGCAAGAAAAAATTATGAAACCTGACATTTGATGACATTTTTCAAATCAGATACAGCTTGCGGATTAAATACATACGCTTTAGATTTCAGACAAAATGCTTTATCTGATGTCGTGGGGATGCAAGATGACGTCCTCCAATTTGTGAGATCTTCTGTCAAACTTTTTTTTAGCACAACAGTTTGGTCGAATTATCTCTTGCCATTTCATGTTTCCGTGGTCGCCAAGGTCACCCGATCTCATTCCAATGGATTTCTGGTTATGGGGATAGCTGAAATCCGAAATGCATGCAATTAATCTGCATCTTCAAATATGCCAACATGTCAGGTTTAATAGATTTCTCTTGCCATGGTAAGTGCTTCGGTGCTATCAACCAACTGCCACCTGCTAAATGTCGAAGGAGGTCACGTGGAAAATTTGTGAAGCACGATAAAATGTTTTTGGTTTCTTTTGCTTCTCTGTCTTTATTGATTGTTTTCACTTTTCTTCTTAGTCTGTCTAGTACCAGCGATTTTCGTGCTTCAGGTACTATTGATACAGTACCGGAAGTAGTAAAGCCCTAATTTTTTACTATGGAGATCACATTCTAATAAAAAAAGAGTTCTGCCATTTGAAATTTTCGAAATGGATCATTATAAATGTGACTGTTAGAGTAACTATTGTTTATCATATGATTCTTGAGCGCATATCTTTAAATACCTTAAACCAAAACTTCATTCAGTTTCTGTGAATAGTATGATAGCTAGGGACTCATATAGAGAGAAAGTGTTTTTATAATCACCCTGTGTGTATTTAGTATACATAGAAGCTTTAATAATCACTTGTATATAGGAAAATATTTTACTCGAATGAATCAAAACATTTAAATATTTTGCAATTTTTTTGTATAAAGTGATAAAAAGCTCAACCTGTAGAAACATTTTTTTAAATATAGAAAAAAAAGACTCACATCCAAGAATATCCCTGGAAGTTCATACTTCTGCCCAGGTGGATTATCAGCAGGCAAGTATCTGTAAAATTCCACGTTGTTTTTGTGCCATTTGATGGAATACAGATTGTCTAGTTCCAAGTCGTAGGAGCAGTTCAGCCAAACTGGTTCACCTCGCATCACCACTGGTGGAACACTGAAATCTCTCAGTTTTAAGGTTGATGAATCTGGAATATTGATGATACAAGATTATGGACCTGATCATTGATTAACAGAGATAAACCATATTCCACATATGTTTGCATTTATAAATTTTATAAAAAAAAAATGTAATTAATCAATAGAATTGATTTCATTATTTTTATATTCAGTTTTTTTTGGGGGGCGGGGGGTTGTAATTTTATATAAAGAAAATTCTCTTAAAAATTATTGAATCTAGTTATTTGTATCTTACTTGTATACGGATTTAAATGGCAATTAAAGGACATTATACTATCATACCTACTTTTAGAAACGAGAATATCTGATGGAAATTACGGCAATCTGTTTAAACTGCTTATACCGACAAATACGTTTGGTCGATTGATATTGTTTCTCATAAGATATATCCCTTATATCCACGATATATTATCTTATACAATATATCCACATATAACTTTTCTCTCATACGATATCCCTATAAGTCTTCTCGTAGAAACAATGCCATCTAATCTCGTTAGAAGGTGCTAATGTTTGTGTTACATGGTGCATGATGCATATGTATATACATTACAGTTTAATCTATAATAACCTAAATTACGAGAGTAAGGTGAAAATTTCGCGGTCTGACACATAGATGGCACTCCAATCAGCAACTATTTATGTTTCCTGCCTGGATGCACGTGTCATTAGTTCGTATGACAAGTTTCAACTTGTTCTCTCAATTAGTTTGTTTACACGAATTTTTGCATTAGGCGTCTTGTATGTTTTTCGTTAAAATGGATAAACTTGAATATCGTGCGGCCATAAAATTCTTCGTTTTGGATGGATTAACCCCTAAAGAAATCCATCCGAAGTTGACAAAAATTTACGGGGACTCTGCTCCTTCCATGCCAACAGTTAAAAAGTGGGCAGCTGGATTTAAAGATGGTTGCACATTCCCCGAAGATGACCCACGTGAAGGATGGCCAAATACCGCAACCATACTGGAAACCATCGAAAAAGGGCATGATATCGTGTTGGACAATAGGAGAGTGAGACAGCTGAGGCTGTGGGGATATAAGAAGAAAGGGTGCGAAACATCTTGCACGAAGAATTAGGGATGCGAAACGCAAGATGGGTGCCGCATTTGCTGAATGCCGATCAAAAGCAAATGCGCAAACGATTTTCACAGCAATCTTTGGACCAATTCTATTCTTCCCTTTCTTCGCAGGTATACATCGCACAAAACAATAATTATCAGTTACAGCTTCTAACAAATAACTTTAAAAAATATATTTTGGATGAATTTTTTTCTTTCGCTAAATTAATTAAAAAATCCCGGCAAAATCTGAAAGTTAATATATTGTCTTATAGGGTATTTGTAAACCATAATCCAGCATGCAAATTTCTGACTTGCACAATCCTAAGTACGCCGACGCGTAATAAGTTTAAATATATGTATAAGAGTTTCCCTCCTAGAAAAGGTCCCGGGGCGCTAAAGTCTCGCTGGGTCCCAACAATAAAGCAACCACCTCCCCTCCCTTCCAAGAAAACTATTTCTTTTTTTTCTTTCATCTTGCCCTATTCTTCCCTTTCCTTCGCGGGCTTTCTTGACTTTCTTCCTTCACAATAATGCCGGAAGGAGAGCAAAGAAGTGCGCAAAGTTTCTTTTCTTTTTGTATTATATCGAAATCAAATTTAGTTCAGCTGTTATTTTTCAGCCTGTCGTGGGGCTAAGATGAAAAAAAAGGAAAAAGAAAAAATTTTAAGAAAGAAAGAAGAGAAGAACTAAGTTTAAGAGATCGATGCGAAGGAATGTCGACCTCAATTCCATTGAACCGGTAAGGTGTGATTTAACTTTTTTACTGCACTTTTCAGATGCTTTTCTTTTTTTTCTTTTCTTTTTCTTTCTTTCGTCCCCTCTTTTTGTCTTTTCGTTGCAGCTTATGTATAATTCTTTTCCATACTTTATTTTGCAACCTGGAGAGAGAGAGAAAGGGTCGAAGTCGTAATAAAATTTCTTTCGCTTTGCCCCGTGATTTTTATTGGCTTAACGGCAGAAGTCCTCCAGAGCTTATTAATGACATGGTAATGCATGAAAAAAATGACTTTTTCCGAGTTGTACATTCTTACAAAGATAGAACTCGTAGCGCAGGAATATCTTTTCATGCAGTGAAAGGGAAATCTAACGAGGCAAATTAGAAAGATAATACATACGTATATATTTCAATGCATATCTCTTGCAATACTTATAAGCAATACTTTTTTTATTCCTAGTTATGTTAAGACAATATATCGCCCTCTGTAAAGCAGAAATGTTTGTATAAAGTTTACTTAAAATTATCCCATTAATAAAAATAAGTGATGAAAATAAAACGATAATAAGGATAAAAAGTATTTCTGCATTTTACATAGACATACAAAAATAAATAATTTGCAATAAAAATAATTTACATAGAAGACATAAAAATAATTTATGAAACTTTATACTGGAAAAAATTATACTTATATAATTGTATTATACTCAATTTTGACGGAATGCTATCAATAATATTAAGTTTAAATATTTTGTATATATATCTTTTACAATATACGAGTTTTTCGTATGCAAGAATATTTATGGGGCTTGATGGCCGAGTGATTAGAGCTCTGTCTCACGGTGACATAGGTTTTGGTTCAAATTTCTGCGGTGCTGTGGAAGTTTGTAGTGGCTCGGAATCAACTACTACTATTACTACACCACACCACATCACTGTGCCAAGAGCTGAGTTGCCCCTTTACAGTTCTGGAATAATGTGGGGGAGAAGACTTATTAGACTCTGTGAATTTATACGTCATATGAGACCGGGACCTACCGTTTAAAGTGGACTACAAACCACTACAAACATCCATGGCCCCACCGGGATTCGAACTGGAAATCTTTGGTACTAGAGGGTTTAATATGACTGTAGAACGTTGGTCGTAGTGCTGACAGGCCTACCGGAATTGACTTTACAATTTTTTTTATATTACTTGTTATTTATTAATTGCATATTCAAGCCCATTAATTAACATTTTGAAGTATTTCACGCTCATATATAAATTTCAAAATGTTGACCCAGATAATCTATAGTCAAAGTTTTTCACGACGTCAAACAAGACGTCAAAATGAGGAGGAGGAAAAAGACTTAAGAAATATTATTCAGAAGAGGGCACTCCTGAGTAAAAACTAAACGTTTCAGCCTCGAGTCCCGTCGGTAAAGTGAGACTCATCGATCTTTCTGAAAATTTCTGACAGGCACAGTAGTGCGATCACGTGACCACCCCGGCCCGAAAACTCTTCTGCCGCCAAACGAATTAATATTCAAAAGGCGGGCGCTTTCAAAAGTGTCAAAACTATTCTTTGTCTAATAAAAAATTCATTCCGTGTAAGAAGCATTTCCAATAACTCGCCAAGCTAAGAGATGGGCGTATAAAGACGCATAATTGTGAAAGCACGCTGCTAACTTTCCTACCGCACAGGTGCTTCATTTCCCACATAATTGCAGTGAGATTCGACAAGAAATAAAAGGTTCTTTATCTAAGAAGAGTCCGACGTCAAGTTTGCGGGTTGAAAAGGCAATTCGGGTGCTTTAATCTTAGAGGCAAAGTAATTTTTTTTTCTTTTAAATCCGTGGCATGCAAACTTGCTAAGTTGTCATTGATTTATAGGAGACTTTCATAAAATTTAAAACTTTAGACGTATTACTAACATAATCTATATAAACTTTAAAGTTGTACGTCATCATATATTTTCGAGCTCATCATATTTATGTTTCACAATTGGTTTTTCCATGGACACTCATACGTTTTAGGGTTTATAAAAATAGATAATGATATTGTCAGTCTGCAGTTATAATTCATTATTGCAGACTGACTTGTTAAAAATATCAAAATAGTTAAAGTTATCAACAAACTTTGTTAGTTTCTTATTGGGAAAAAAAAAAGAAATAAATATTATAATTGTAAATGAAAAATATTATTATTAATAAGAAATATTATTAATAAAAATATTATTATTAAGAAATAAGTAAAAACATTATATTAAATATTATTATTCTCGTGAAAATATGTGTGGAAGTTATAATAAAAATTGTGAAAATTAACAATATGAATTCATAAGAATTTAAGGTTAGCTAACATTAGCTCTTTATTAATATGAAATTTATATAGCTAATTCCATTTTCTATTCTCCAATATTTTTTTTAAAAGCATTTTTTCTAAAAAAAACCCACATTTGTAGCATTTTGTAGCATTTAGATTAAAAAAAAAATACTCTTTTATATTATAGTAAGAATTCTTAATTTAAAAGACACTAAAATAATACGAGTAATATAATTTGTTTTTCACATCTAAAAAGAAAATTAAATTTTAATTGAATTAAATATATTTATTGGAATAAAATTATTAAAGCAATGGAGCTAAATTAAAAAAGAAGTACAAATAGTCACTTAAATTAAAAGCATAAGTAGGAAAATTTAAAACTAAATTTATATTTATGCCACACGAAATATAAAGTTGAAAACCTGAATTTATCACCCCAGTAGCCATTAGTGTACAAAATAGTTTATATATTTCACTGCCAAGATAGGAACTATTATACATTTTCTTTTCCAGAACTGCAACTTCTTTTTTCCGTACAGAATGTGAGTGAAGTTAGGTTTCTTTCAATAAAAACATATATGCAAATCCTACAGTTTTCATTTGCATCACGTCTGCATTCTTTCCACTTTGAATTTGAGGATATCGTATAACTTGATGCAGTATTTTACAGTGGTGTCTTGAGGTCTTCAAATGGCGTTGCTATGCTACCTAAATCGCTACATACTTCATTCTTTCTTTCGCAATTCTAACGCCAGTCTATGATAGTTTAAACTTCTATATTAATACTCCTAGAACTGTGAATCTTTCATATTTATATAAATTAATTACTAAAAAAGTTAAATTAATTAAAATAATAATAAGTCTATTTATAAGACTCTTAGAATAAGTTACGATGCATTTTTAGTTGAAGGATTAAAAGTAAAAATGGAGAATTTCCTTCCTGGATCTCTTCATTAGTATCAACCTACTGTCATGTGAGAAAAATCATTAAAACACTTACACAACCAATCTTATTATGATGAAGTTATTAATGGAGCACATGATTATTATCAATGACTATCTATATGGACAAATATAATTGCATCAAAGATTAATTGCAGTTCTTAAAAATCAGTTCCAGTGTTCTCAAAGTTCATGTTAACTGTATTTTGAAATATGAATGTATTCAAAATTCGTAACATGAACTTTGAATTTGAATGTATACATGAACGAAATATAATGTTGAATTTTGAATGTACATCAACAAAATATGTATACATTCAAAAATCAAACTTATAGATTTTATTTTGATATTTTATTCAATTCCTTCTATTAGCTCACACTCTCCCTATATATATCTTGTTCAAATTTTCAATCGTTCATAAAATACTTTTTATTCATCCACTCAAGTTCAAATACATTTGTTTAGAGTGAATGGCACTTGATGTTAATACAGTTTTTTCAAATAATAATTAATTCATCAATTTTAATTAATTAATTTTAGTTATTTTTTACATTTAAGTTGCATGTATCTAATAATAGATGGCGCCAGATGTAAAAGAAAATTTCAACTTTATTTGTAAAGGACTTTTCTGCAATATAGTAAAAAAAAGTAGGAATTGACTTAAAATTTTTTTTTATATTACTTGTTTATACATAACTCGAACTGATTCTTATTATTATTATCAAACAGATTGTTATAGTATTTCCCATAGATTACTGTAGAGTATCGATGCAATGTCGAATACCTATTGAAGCTATTATAATAACTCATTAAAGCACACACGAATAAACTACACAATCAGTGAGAATTATTAAAATTATAAAATATAACTATAATAGAGAAGTTCCTTATTACGAAAAAAAAATTATATTAAAACAGCAAACAGCATATATAGTTTCCAGAAATTTAATTAATTATAATTAAATAAATTATTTTTTATAATTTAATTTATAACTAAATAAATTAGTTTTCATAATTTAATTAATCATAACTGAATAAATTAGATTTCATTTTAATTAATTACAATTAAATAAATTAGTTTCCATAATTTAATTAATAATGTAACCTTGCTTTCTCCTACGCACTGCAAGAGCGCCCCTGTGGCGTTCAGGAGAAATGGTCAGTAGGCCTCGAGACTCGAAAGGAAGTACAGCGCAACCTACGCGTCCGCTGAGAAACGTTTAGTTTAGAGCCTCTCACCCCGAGAGGAAATATGTTTAACGCAACCCTGCGTATTAGTTGGCATACAGACTCTCACCCGGAGAGGAAGTCCATTTCTACCACCCTGCGGATACATGAATATCAGGTTTCTGTTTAGAAGTGAAATCCTTCCACGAATTTATAATTATATGTCTTTAAATGTGTTACATATTGTTTGTGTCTAATTGTAGGTGTGTGTAAATAAAGCTGTGAGTTCTCCAACCTGTGCCTCAAGTATCTGTACCCAACCACACCCAGTCACCCACTCTCCATTTGCCCAACTTGCGCACAATAATAATAAAAAATTAGGTTTCATAATAAAATAAAATAATACGATTAAATTATTTTGATTCATAAGACAAGCATTTAAATGTTAGCCATGTTTATTTCTAAATTTATACTTAGGAAACTATGTAAGTTAAGAAACTATACTGAAGACAGGTTTTGTTTACTATAAGCGTGCAATATTTTTACAAATTATATCCTTCAACTTGTTGTTCAATATGCTATTTCCATGAATAATTTTCCAAATGAATTTAAAATACAATGAATTCATTATCATGATAATGTGGTGTTATAAATGCCAGAATATATCAGTTAATTATAATATCACACCTTAAATTTATTTTTCTGATATTCATTTCTCCGAAATCAGAATAACCTTATTTCCTGTTATGAGAAACTAAAAATGAAATTTGTTATTGCTCAATTCATCATCATGAAAACTTGACCAAATGATCACGCAATATTTGAATGAATCAAAAACTTGCTCTAATGTCAACGTTATAACTTATAAATAAAAATGGAGATCTTAAAGCAAGAGCCTTTAACAATACCCCCTTTCTCTTTAAATATTCTAATAAAAAATTACACCTTAGCAATAACTTGTAGAAATTTAAATAATGATTTAAAATATTATTCAAAATTGTTGAAAACTCGATATATTATTAAATTAAAATAATTCAACCATAAAATTTAATCAGAGAAATGACGTAATTATTTCATTATAATAATATAATATATAATAATAGTATTTTTATTAATAAATAAAATATATAATAATAAACATATGTATAGATAATTACTAAAATTTTATAGTATTATTAGTATTTTATATTTCATAATAATAAACAAATATATACTTATAATTATTATTATTAACAATAATATTTTTATTGATTAATAGTTTAAATTAATTTATCAATTAATATTCTTATAGATATAATTATTTTATTAAAATAATATATTTCACCAGAAAAAAACATAATCATTTAAAAATAAATTAATTACTTAAAAATAAATTAATTAAATTAACATTTTATAATATTATTAGTATTTTATATTTCATAATAATAAACAAATATATATATATAATTATTATTAATAATAATATTTTTATTAATTAAAATTTTAAATTAATTTATCGATTCTTATTTTTATAGGTATAATAATATATTTTATAAAAATAATATATTTTACCAGAAATAAACATAAACATATTAAATAAATTAATTACTTAAAAATAAATAAATTAAATTAATATTTTATAATATTATTAGTATTTTATATACTATAACATAAATATATATATAATTATTAATAATAATATTTTTATTAATTAATATTTTTAATTAATTTATCAATTAATAATATATTTTAGTAAAATAATATATTTTACCAGGAAAAACAAAATCATATTAAATTAAATAATTAAAATTATTATTATTTATGAATAATTTGTGTGGTTATATGTATAATTTTAAAATGTTTATGTGAAGCATGTATAAAAATATGAAATAAAAAAATTACATGCTACGTGCACTTTAAATTCACAGAAATGTTTTATTGCTCCCTTTTTGAGAACATTAATACTCTCTTTACACAAATAATAGCGTATGTTAATCTTCAGTGGAAGCATGCGAAACGGAATTTACCCACACGCGAATTCGTGTCTGCTTTAAGCTTCATTGAAGGAGCCCAATTTCAACAAAATATTCCGTTTTGCATTTATTTCCTTCGTTAGTAAACTGGGATAGTATTTAATGCATTCTTTAAAGATATGAATCATGATGAGTTTCAAGTGAATTTACTTGCAATTTCAACAGCAGTTTCATTTTACAAATGTCAAGAGGACTGATTTAGGGCACAATCTGATTAGATTAGAAGAGGAATACAAAATGTTTTGGTAGTCCATACATAAATCATTTGAGAAAAGTTGTTATTTATTGTCGAAAGTTGAGAAAAAATAAGTTTGTGGCATTTTTCCATCGTTATCGATATTTTACGGTATTTTTTTCATTGCTTCTCCTTTATGTGTCTCTAGTCCTCAGTGTCCTGCAGTGAAGGATGAATATCTCATGAGTAATGTACTCATGGATGGAGGGTTGTGTTGGAATACCCTTAAGTAGGAGCACTCGACTTGGCTCCATGACGCTGAAGAAAGAGGGCAGGACCTTCGGGAGGACCTTTAGAGGAATATCCCGTATTTGCGTATCGTATGGGAGAAAACCTGAAACATCACATCAGGTAATCCGACTAACGAGGCAAGATGCTGAACATCACAAACGCCATCGAGTCTCCTAGTGTTTTGAGGCTGCCTGATGGCCAACTGGCTAGCGCTCTGGCTGTTGGCCCCACAGGCTTCAGGTACGAATCTTGGCGGTGGCCAGGAGGTTTATTGGTGGTTTGGAATACACGTTAAACTATAGGTCACCATCCTAAAGTGCGCACAAAATGTCCGGAGAGTGACAAACAAAACCAAACCTATTTTTTTTGAAACAGTGTCTATAATAAAACTGCCAGCGGATTGAATCTTAGCCCTGATGCTCACCAGCGGCGCACGTTGCCACTGAGCCACGAGTCGGGTACTTGTCTTTTATGCACGAAAGAAAATAAAATCGTTGACCACAAGTAATAAGAGAAAGTGTAACCATGTATCCGCCAACAGGATGTCAAGAGCGTCCCCCTGTGGCGTTTAGGAGAAACGTCCAGTTGGTCTCCAAACTTTCACCCGAGAGGAAGTAATTTAGCGCTAAGCCGAGTTTTGGCTCAAAACGGGAATCCTTCCACGAAGCTCTAGTTATGTCTTTTATTTAAATGTATTATTGTATGTGTGTGGTGTTGGTGCGTGTTAATAAAAATGTTAGATCTGAAATTTATGCCTCAAGTATTTCAAACCAACCACACCCATTTACAATCTGCCTCCCCAATGTGGGGTCCGACTGTATCCTCACAATATAAAAAGACTTATACATTTTTGCCAAAGGATGATAAGAAAATTTTTCTGTATTGTTCATTTTTACAGTAATTTATTACAGTAACTTTTATTATACTCGTATTAATATTTACATACTACTATTCACATTTTACATGCCATTAAAATAATTTCAAATTTTTTTTCTGTACGTGTTGGCATTGATTTAAAAAGAAAATTGCTAAAATAGAAGCAATTTGAGGCCATTTATTTCTTTATAATGGATTTTTGGTTTTTAAAATATGGCTGACAACAAACAATCTTTAACGAATAAAAAAGGAATGTGTTTGATGATGAACAAATTATTTTTATATTTTCAATAGTTTTTTTTTTTTATAAATTTATATATTGTAAAAAAAAACCAGCAATATCGAACCGAAACAAGAAAAAATTGCAGAAAAATATTTTAAAATGGGATACATATTTTAGAAGTTTTGTTGAAAAAGTTTTAGGAAACTTTACTTTACTGGATATCATTCCTTCCGTGACAATCCGACCCCATCTATTTTTAAATGTAAAATAATTTTTTTTATCATTTGTTAGACTAAAACCTTGAAACTTAATTTACTACAGAAATAAGGATATTCAATAAAAGAGATGAAATATATTATACAATGCGGATAGAACAACTACTTTAAATTAGCTTGCACGAGTCAGGTGAAATATTTCAGAAATATCATAAACGAATATTACTTTGAAAAGTTCGTAAAGGAAAAGCTGAAAAACAGAAAATAATACATGCATTATACATTTACATGTTTTTTTATCCATTTAAGACAACATTTAAATGAAAATAAATAATTTTAAAAGCGATGATTGTTCTTATTGTTATATAATTGCATATTCATAAAAATTAATAAATCACCAAAATATTGAATTTGATAATAATTTAAAAAGAAAAGTATTTAAAATTGCCTTTAAAAGTATACAAGTGACTAACACTAGATACAACTAATGATAAATATGTGAAATGTTAGAAATATATGGTAATTACCCATTACCACCGCACTAAACACTATATAATTGCTCGATTATCCATATATGGACATGCTTTGACCAAGACTAATGACAATCAAGTTGTGTTCCATGGAATGCTAGGTTCCCACAATCACTAAGTACTCCAATAATGTTAATGTTATAATGATTTTCAATAATATTATGCACTGTCTAACAAATGAAATAAACAAAATGAGCTTTTTTTTTTTGCATATTCATTTTTTTTTTGAATATTTAATTCTTTATAATAACGAGTTCCGTTAAACATGTAAATTAAGATTTTATATAATTTTCCATTTATGTGAAAAGTGTTAGACTAATTTTAGCAAAATAATTTGCATATTGTATAAATTATGAGATTATATATTAAATTGTCAAATCATCACTATTTCTCTTAATGTAAACAGTTTGAGTTACATATTGTATATATAAATATGAAACCCAAACTCTATATATATATATATATATATATATAGTTTGGAAAAATGAAACAATATAAAAAAATTGAAGCATCTCTAAAATAATAGCTAAAAAATACCAAAGATAAAACAATTTTTTGATTTCTAGTGATAATTTAAATCGAGAACTTAAAATTAATAAAGTGCATGAAGTAAAAAATAAGCATCACAACATTATGCAGTATCTAACAAATAAAATAAATAATAATAATATAATGAAATAATAATAGTTCAATTTTTCATGCATATCTATTTTTTCCTGAATATTTAATTCTTGACAATTCCAAGACCTCCATTAAAAATGTAAATTATGTTTTCATATAAATTTACAATTTATGTAAAAATAGTAATGTTAGAGTAATTTTAGCAAAATAATTTTGCATATTGTATGAGTTAATATTAAATTATTAAATCACCGCTACTTCTCTTAATGGAAACAGTTTGAATTATATACACTGAAGTGACAAAAGTCATGGGATACCTCTTAATATCGTGTCGGCCCTCCTTTCGCCCGGCGAAGTGCAGCAACTCGACGTGGCATGGACTCAACAAGTCGTTGGAAGTCTTCTGCAGGAATATTGAGCCATGCTGTCTCGATAGACGTCCATAATTGTGAAAGCGTTGATGATGCAGGATTTTGGGCACGAACAGACTTCTCGATGATGTCCCATAAATGTTCGATGGGATTCATGTCGGGGGATCTAGGTGTCCAGATCATTCGTTGGAATTGTCCAGAATGTATTTCAAACCAATCGCGAACAGTTGTGGCCCGGTGACATGGCGCATTGTCATCCATAAAAATCCCATCGTTGTTTGGGTACATGAAGGGCTGCAAGTGATCTCCAAGTAGCTGAACATAAGCATTTCCAGTCAATGTTCGGTCCAGTCGCACCAGAGGACCAAGTACATGCCATGAAAAAACAGTTCACACCATTACGGAGCCACCACCAGCTTAAACAGTGCCTTGCTGACAGTTTGGGTCCATGGCTTCGTGGGGTCTGCGCCACACTCGAACCCTACCATAGCTCTTACCAACTGAAATCGTGACTCATCGGATCAGGCCACGGTTTTCCATTCATCTAGGGACCAACCGATATGCTCACGTGCCCACGAGAGTCGCTGCAAGCGATGTCGTTCTGTCAGTAAAGGCACTCGAGTCGGTCTTCTGCTGGAATAGCCCAAGAAAGCCAAATTTATCCGCACAGTTCTAACAGACATTTCCGTTGTACGTCCCACATTGATTTCTGCGGTTATTTGACGCAGTGTTGCTTGTCTGTTAGAATTTACGACTCTTTGCAGACGTCGCCGGTCTCGGTCGTTAAGTGCAGGCGGTCGACCACTGCGCTGTCCATGGTGGGATGTTATGCCTGAAATTTCATACTCTCGGCACACTCTTGACACAGTGGATCTGGGAATGCTGAATTCCCTAACGATTTCCGAAATGGCATGACCCATGCGTCTAGCGCCAACTAAAATTCCGCGTTCAAAGTCTGTTAATTCCCGTCGTGCGGTCATCATCACGTCAAAACTTCTTCACATGAATAACTTGAACAGAAATGAAAGCTCTTCACTGCGCATTTATACCTGTTCAACGAGATGCTACTGTCATCTGAAAATTTGCATATTGCTATCCCATGACTTTTGTCACTTCAGTGTATATATACATATATGTATATATTATTTATGCAAAATAGTAGGGTTAAGCGTAACTAATTTTAGCAAAATAATTTTTATATTGTATTAGGTATGAGATTGCTTGTTAAATTGTTAAATCTTTATTACTTCTCTTAATGTAAACAATTATCTATATATATTAATGTACAATATAATTAATATCGTTGAAAATCCTTATAATTTAATATATAATATATATACTAATGCTATAATGATTTTCCATAATATTATACAGTGCCTAACAAATGAAATGATTTGGGTATGAGGTTATTTATTAAATTGTTAAATCATAATTATTCCTCTTAATGTAAGCAGTTTGAATTATATATATTATATACATATAACTCAATTAAATCAAAATTAAATTCAACGTTCATGTTACAAACTAGTTAATAAGGATTTACAATGAAAAAAATTGAAGAACCTGTATAATATTATAATAAAAATACCAATGATAAAATAATGTTTGGTTTCGAATGGTAATTTAAATCGAGAAACCTAAAATTAACAAAATAAAGTGCATGAAGTATAAATAAGCATCATAATATTTAGCAGTGTCTAAATAAATAAAATGAGAGCAATTTTTTCATGCTTATTAATTTTTTTTTAAATATTTAATTCTTGACACTAAAGAGTTCCATTAAAAATGTAAAATATGTTTTCATATAAAGTTCCTCTTTTGTAAAAATATAGTGTTAGACTTATTTTACACGCTGTATAAGTTATGAGATTATTTATTAAATTATTAAATCATCATTATTCCTCTTAATATAAACAGTTTGAGTTATATATATGTAACCCAAACTATATATATATATATATAACTCAAGTATTTCAGAATTAAATTCAACGTTCATGTTACAAACTAGTTAATAATGAAAAAAATTGAAGCACTTTTATAATAATAGCATCAGAATTATAACGATAAAACAATTATTTGATTTATAATGGTAATTTAAATCGAGAAAACTCAAAATTAATAAAATAAAGTACATGAACTATAAATAAGCATCATTATTCAATTTTAATTGCAACCTTTCTTCCATTCAAACCTATATTAGTAAATTAATTTTCTGGTTCATATCTCTTTCCGCAAATAGGAGGATATTTAATAAAGCGAGGACGGTAAATTTGCACAGATTTCCTTCAATATCGAACTAAAACGCAAAGCCTCGTCTGTGTCCATACTCGCGAATGCTATCTAAATGTTTGGATTCATTTCTTGGAGATGGGCATAAACATTTGTTCTTCCCTCTGTGAATCGGATGCGGATTTCTGAGTCACAGACCTATTTGTATAGAGGGAAATTGAAAAGGATACATGGAACGTACTATTTGAGAATGCTTGAGGAATTTGAGTTATTTTAAGTATTAAGCTTGAAAGTGAAGAAGCAAGTACTTTTAAATTAATATTTTTCTATTAAACATAAAAGTTTTAAGGATTATATTTCAAATGCTATACGTATTTAATTGTTATTATTTTCTGTATTTGTTGGAGACGTGTCTTATTTTATCTGTTTCACCCATTTGCAATGAAATTGCGTTATTTAAAAATTGTAAATGTTATACTAGAGAAAAATAAAATGTGTCTTTAGTCATGTTTATTTGACGATAATAGACAAATTACGCAATTATAAGCCTTATCTTTTCTAATACCTTAAGGATTCTTTTTTTCTTTATTTGACCATTTAAAAATGTTCTATTGTTTTTGTTCAAACTTTTGTGCAGGCATTGTTAATAAATTAAATAAAAAATTTTATTTTTATAAAATAAAAAAGAATGAACGTACATCAAAAAAAATTAGCAAAATTTTCGGTAGAACTAGAATGTAATAATAGGGCTGGGCCAAGGCCATCTGTCTACTGACAGATTTCGAGACAAGAAATGTTATCTTATTACGGAGTAGGATTGTCAGACCTAAGCTCTACAGTCATATTAGACCGGAACCTAGAGTTTAAATTGGATTCCGAACCACTACAATCAGCCATGGCACCGCCGGGACTCGAACCCTGTGACAACGAGCGTCAGCGCGCTAGTCACTGAGCCATAAGGCCCCTCTCACTGCAAACAGTTTTATATATATATATATATATATATATATATATATATATATATATATATATATATATATATATATATATATATATATATATATATATATATATATATATATATATATATATATATATATAGAATCAAATTCAACATTCATGTTACAAAATAATTAATAATATTTTAGAATGAAAAAAATGGAACTACAATAGTAATAGCATAAAATTAATAATTATGCAATAATTTTTAGACTTCTTAAGGTAATTTAAATCTACGAATTTAAAATTAATAAAATAAAGTACGTGAACTATAAATAAGCATCGTAATTCAATTTTAATTACAACCTTTCTTCCATTCAAACCTATATTAGTAAACTAATTTTCTGGTTCATATCTCTTTCCGCCAATAGGAGGATATTTAATAAAGCGAGGACGGTAAATTTGCACAGATTCCCTTAATATCGAACTAAAACGCAAAGCCTCGTCTGTGTCCATACTCGCGAATGCTATCTAAATGTTTGGATTCATTTCTTGGAGATGGGCATAAACATTTGTTCTTCCCTCTGAGAATCAGACGCGGATTTCTGAGTCACAGACCTATTTGCATAGAGGAAGATTGAAAAGGATACATGGACATGATATTTAGGAATGTTTGTAGAATTTAAGTTGTTTTAAGTATTACGTCTTGAAAGTTAAGAAGCAAGTACTTTCAAATTAATATTTTTCTATTAAACATAACATTTTTAATGATGATATTTGGAAAAACTGTAAGTATTTAATGTGTTTTTATTTTCTTTACTTGTTGGAAACGTGTCTTACTTTATCTGATTCACACATGTGAAATCAAATTGTGTTATTTAAAAATTATAAATGTTGTACCAAAAAAAATAATTGTATTTAGTCTTGTTTATTTGAAGGTAACAGACAAGTTATGCAATTAAAAGCCTTATCTTTTCTGATACTTTAAGGATTCTTTTTTTCTTTATTGGATAATTTACGAATGCTCTATTTTTTTTGTTCAAACTGTTGTGCATGCGTTGTTAATAAATTAAATTTAAAATTACATATTTTTTTCAATAAAAAAGAACGAAAGCATATAGAAAATAAATAGCAATTTTTTCGGTAGAAACGCAATAGTAGGTCTGGGCTAAGGCCATCTGTCTACCGGCAGATTTCGAGACAAGAAATGTTATCTTATTACGGAGTAGGATTGTCAGTCCTATGCTCTACAGTCATATTAGACAGGAAACTACAGTTGAAATTGGATTCCGAACATAAATGGCCCCGCCGGGATTCGAACCCGAAACCTGTGGCAACGAGCGTCAGCGCGCTAGTCACTGAACTATAAGGCCCCTTTCACTGTAAACAGTTATATGTGTATTAAATCTCTCTCTCTCTCTCTCTCTCTCTCTCTATATATATATATATATATATATATATATATTACACAAGTATTTCGGAATCAAATTCGACATTCATGTTACAAAATAATTAATAATATTTTACAACAAAAAAAATTTAACTACAATAATAATAGCATAAAAATACCAATTATGAAATAATGTTTTGACTTCTTAAGATAATTGAAGCCTACGAATTTAAAATTAATAAATTAAATCACATGTATAAATTAGCATCATAGTTCAATTTTAATTACAACCTTTCTTCCATTCAAACCTATATTAGTAAACTAATTTTGTGGTTCATATCTCTTTCCGCAAATAGGAGGATGTTTAATAAAGCGAGGACGGTAAATTTGCACAGATTCCTTCAATATCTAACTAAAACGCAAAGCCTCGTCTGTGTCCATACTGGCGAATGCTATCTAAATGTTTGGATTCATTTCTTGGAGATGGGCATAAACATTTGTACTTCCCTCCGTGAATCAGACGCGGATTTCTGAGTCACAGACCTATTTGCATAGAGGAAGATTGAAAAGGATACAAGGACATAATATTTGAGAATGGTTGTAGAATTTAGGTTGTTTTAAGTATTAAGCTTGAAAGTGAAGAAGCAAGTACTTTCAAATTAATATTTTTCTATTACACGTAAAATTTTTAAGGATTATATTTCCAAATAATATACGTATTTAATTGTTATTTTCTGTATTTGTTGGAGACGTGTCTTATTTTATCTGCTTCACACATTAGAAATTAAATCGTGTTATTTAAAAATTGTAAATTTTATACGAGAGAAAAAGAAAAATTGTCTTTAGTCACGTTTGCTTGACGATAATAGACAAATTATGCAATTAAAAGTCTTATCTTCTCTAATATTTTAAATATTCTTTTCTCCTTCGTGGGACTACTTCAAAATGCAATTGTCCTTTTTGTTCAAACTTTAGTGTATAAGCAATATGTTAATAAATTATTGTTCATCATCATTATCATCCTCGGCGCAAAGACCGTGGTGGGCTAAGACTGCCTGCCGGCAGATTTCGAGACGAGATGTTTTCTTTTTACGTGTATGGTTGTTAGCCCTACAGGCCCCACAGCCATATTAGACCAGCCCCTATATTGTAAAGTAGAGCACTGCATAACTGCACCGCCGGGACTCGAACCCCCAGCCTGTGGCACCGAGTGTCAGAGCGCTAGTCACTCTTCCACCAGGCCCCAAATTTTAACAAATTAAATTTAAAATTATAGTTTTATAAAAAAGAATGAAAGCACGTTGAAGAGAAATAGCATATTTTTCGGTAGAAATATAATAATAAGGCTAAAGTAATACTTTATTTATTTATTTCACCAAATTTTTATAAAGTAATTGGGTTTATTATTGATAAAATATTTACAAATTTATTCCCATAATCAAACAATGTATTTTCTAAGATTAGTTAATAATATAATTTTAAATCTAAATAATTATTCTGCGAAGTATCTAAAAGTATCCTACTATCTAACCCATGCCTTGAACATTTTTATGTTACACATATTAGCTGATGAACAGATTATCATGGAACAGTAATTTTATAACTAAGCCACTTTGCTATTAAATAATTAATTATTTACATAGTTATAGTTAGTTAAATTATTTAGCTATTTAAGGACTAATACCATGTTTCTCAAACCAGGATCCACGAAGTGGTTTGAAGAGGACTACGAAGAAATCCTTAGAGGAAATTTTAGAATGTATACTATTTTGCCAAGCTCCATTCTTCTTTATTGCCCCAAAAGTCTGCCTACTAGCAGATTTCGAGACAAGAGATGCTTTCTATTTACGGGCTGGGACGTATTAGCCTTACTACCAACGCTCTATAGCCACATGAATCTTCTTTTTCCAAATGACGTTTTTAAACTTTAGATGTTTTATCTTTGTTTAATGGGCTTATTTCATCTAGTTTTTAATTGGTTAATTAATTTTAATTTCTGCAATGTTTTCAATTCAACAGCTAAACTGATGTTGAAGGGTAATTAGCAATTTAAAAAAAGATTTTTTTTAATTGTTGCTTTATATTAAGATTATTTGTAATTTTTATATATAAAATCAAATAATTTATCTTATTTTCCTTGTAAATAATATATTTATTACTAATAAACATATTTTGTGACAGTTTTTGTGATTTATTTAATTTATATATTTTCCATTTTTATATTTTTTCCAGTTAAATGAAAACAATAAATTAGTAATCTATATATTAATTGTAGTTTAATTTAGTTTTAAGTTTTAAAAAAGTTCCGCGAACCATCAAAAATTTTTAAACAGACCTCTAGGCAAAAAAGTGTAAAAAACTTTGAGTACCAGTGCGCTAACATTTTGTGGCTAAAAACGTAACATTTTTTAACTAAGTGGCTCTTGATTTAGTTTACCAAAATTTTAGTCGTTAGGAGAAAAGTATGTAAGACAGGCTAAAACTGCACTTTTTGTAAAAGCAATATTTTAAAAATTAATATCCATTAATTTATATAAAAAATATTGACCATCAGTGGATCTGAGACCCTCTATGTTAAGTTCGTGCAGTATGTGCAAGTTAACATTACAGGCATGTCAATGATGACATTTTAAAATAGATTAATTTCAAAAATCTAAGTCTTGTCTACTACAGTAATGTTCCATTGAATAAATTTCGAGAATTTAAAGGACTAGAACATTTATAACTATGAGAGTAAAAAAGATTAGAAACTTTCAGTAAAAAGTTTATAGTTAGTTAAAACATAACTTTAGTAAGTAAAATATAGCTATAGTAAGTTAAACTATAGTTTAAGTTTAAAATATATTTTAACTTACCATAAAATAACAATGTTTATTATGTAGCTTTAAATTTTTATAAAAACTTTCACAACATACAATTTACGTAAATAAAATTAAGCAGCAATCTTCACTTTTTACAAAATAAAAATGCATTATTATAATATCAAGGACGTTGTTATGGTTATTTCTGAAACAAATAGGTATATAAAAAAGAATCAAAAAGAGGAATATTTTAAATATTTAGAAGGAAATATTAAACATCAAATTTTAATGCGAGCTAGTTCTCATTTACTTGATCTCAATTGCATCTCGCCTAATAATATCATGCTATAATAATATTTTAATATCGTAAATCTTAAACATAATTAAGAATTAAAGTAATTAAACTAATTATTTTGTTATACTTGAAGTTTAAGATGTTTGATTGCTTAACTAGTAGGATTGGAGATGATTGTTTGGAATAATCTGATGTTTGCAGGATTGGAATGATCTGATGTTTGCAGGATTAGAATGATCTGATGTTTGCAGGATTGGAATAATCTGATGTTTAGTCATTGAGCGCCTAAAAATTTCTTTCTTCTTCTTTTCTTTTCAAAAAAGAAAAATTTAGATGTTCAATGCACTAAACTGAAGAGCTCAATTTGGAACATAGATTTCCCAGTTCTCGCGTTTACTTTAAAATGAAAATGATAAATCACTTGGCCAAAAAGTCTATAAGTTAAATTTGAGGAGAACTCTCAGATGTGAGCTCTCAAATAAGTTGATGTGAATTACAGCATTAGTCAATTTTAGCCCACCGATATGATGGGTATTCGTGGATTCCTAGTTGCAATTCTATTCAAACAACATAATTTTTGGATCAACGAATACTAAAAGCATTAATCAGTCATGCTAATTTAAAAATATGAAATTGCATTGAATTACATATATCTAACACGATAAATCAATGCACTCTGAAAAGTAGACCTTTCTATTGAGAGAATAAAGCGTCCATTTAATGAAATCATATAAAAGCTATGAGCATTGAAAATTTTGCCGCAATTCAGAGGATAACATTTTTTGGATAAATTGTTAGTTAATTTGTACCAAAAAATTAAAAAAAAAAAAAAAGGGGAGGGGGTTACTAAAATCTGGTAATTCATCTTGCTAGAGTAAAGAAGCATCTAATGCATCTTGCCTAGAAGTTCTTTTCCGCTTTTGGAAAATAGAGTTTGTACTTTTAATTTCGCTTTCGTCTATCAGAATCCTCTACAGAAGCGTATAAAATGTTGCAGCAAACATATGAAAAACTTATTTGAAATAGAATTTTTGTAGTTTTAGCAATTAAAGATTTTCTGCTACATTCAACGCATCACGCGTTGTACTTGCTTTCGAAATGAAATACGTATTGATTAGGTTAAAATGTTTTTTAGCCATATGCTTGTTTTAACATTCTATACACTAAGATGATTTTTTACGAATTCAAAATTGCACAGTGCTTTTCATGAATATATATATATATATTTTGCTGTTAATGGAAAAGGTTCGTAGTCAATACATATAATGTTATAATTCAAGTCTATAATAAAAACGCAGAATAAAAGGAGTAAAAACTTTTTTTTTTGTTCTAATGCAGCTGGCAAACATTTAGACAGCTTTTCTTGGGTGCCTTAAGGCAAGCGCTGCGCTGATGTTACTCACTTTGCATTACCCAAGGGGCGTGTGTAACTTGAAGATAAGCCACGGACGCGGAGTAACAATACCCCGCAACGCTCTACGATCCTATTAGACTGGGACCTACGGTTTAAAGTGGATTCCGAACCACTACAAACATCCATGGTACCGCCGGGACTCGAACCCGAAACCTGTGGTACCGAGTGCCAGAGCGCTAGTCATTCGGCCGTTCAGGCTCTAGGAGTGAAAACATAAAAGATAAAAATAAATTATACACAAAATCCAGGAAAAGAAAACCTTGAGTATAGCAAAAAAATCAATAAATAGAAAGGCAGAAAAGTTTAACATCCCGGATAGTAGTTTTATCAATAAATTCAAATGTTATTTTTCTCACTATAGAGTTAAAACTTACTCAAATATATCTAGTAATGAATTCCGATGGCATTTGGGATAAAAAATTCTGCCATGTGAAAAAGTACGATTTTTAATGTGTTTGAATTTTTCGTGTTTTTATTAACCTATAACCTATTTTCACAAAATTATATATCCTGCATTATTTTTTTGCAGCCTGTGGTATGAATGATTTTATTTAAAAAATAAATGTTGAATACACTTTTGATTTTTTCTTCTTTATAATGTTGAATAAAATTTCAAGAATTTTCAAAAGCTAAATCAAAATCAGAAATAAGAATTTTAAAAAGCTAAATCTCCTTGAATTCTGGCGGCCTGATGGTGAGTTTGCCTAGCGCTCTGGTCTTTGGTGCTTCAGGTTCAAATCCTGGCTGTGGCATGGATGTTTGTTAGTGGTTCGGAATTCTTGCTAAACTGTAGGTCCTTGTCTAATTAGAATAAAGTGTGCACAAAATGATCGTAGAGCGACAAAACAAACCAAACTTTGATTTCTGAGCAGCAGTGAACCAAGAACACTGTTGTAAAGCAATAAAATATTTATTGCCTTTCAAGCACACAAAACTAGTCGAAAGACCGTTTTCGTCTTGTGCGTTTATTAAGAATAAATATCGAAATATTCTTGATATTGCTTCTGACTTGATATTATTCCCGAAGCACTGAATTTCAAAGCTCAAGGATAGTCTTGAAATTCTCGAAGGTATCGTTTAAAATTTGCCCATCAAGTTGAATAATTATTGCAATCTTTGGTCGTAAGTTCATGTGGCTTAAAATTTCTGTAATTTTATTTTTTACAAGGTTATTTAAAAAATGGTTATAATGTAAAATAAAAAATAAAACATTAATTAGTGTCATTTGAATAATTTGCTGGCTAATCTATGAATATTACTACCAACAAAAACTATTTTTGTGTTAGCGGATTGATGAATTATGGGTTATTAAAGAAGGTGTTGGGGTGCTCATAAATGAAAAGAAAGGCACATTGAAAGAAGGGAGAGAAAAAAAAAGGCACATTGTCAAACATGAAAATTATACTTTCAGAGCTGAAATTAAATCATGAGTATCTTAATATTTTCATTAATATAGAAATGACATGAGTGGCCTGATGGGCGAGGGACTAGCGCTCTGGAGCTCGATGCCACAGGTTTCGGGTTTAAATCCCGGTGGAGCCATGGATGCTTGTAATGGTTCGGAATCCTCTTGAAACTGTAGGTATCGATCTAATATGCCCATAGAGTATAGGGTTGGTAAAACTATCCTATAAAAAGAAAACATCTCCGGTCTCGAAATCTGCTACTAGGCATAAGACATTGGGGCTGTTACGACAATGAAGAAGAACATATAATATGCATGTAGAGTTTGTGCCAATGGTTCCGTCTGAAAAGTGCCTATATCTGTGGTAGTTACGCTCCTCATGGAATGAAACTATACAGTCGTATTGGCACGTGGTTTGTATTGTAATCTGTACATCAAGTGGTGTGGGCCTGAATGGCCGAGTGGCTAGCGCTCTGGCGCTCGGTACCAGAGGTTTCGGGTTCGAGTCCCGGCGGTTCCATGGTTGTTGTAGTGGTTCGGAATCCAATTTAAAAAGTAGATCCCAGTCTAATAAGAGCGTTGCGGGGGCATTGTTACTCCGCGTCCGTGGCTTATCTTCAAGTTACACGAACCCCCTGGGTAATGCAAAGTGAGTACGTCTGTGCAGGACTTGCCTTAAGGCATCCAAGACCAAGCTGTCTGTGTTTGTCAGCTGTATTATAAAAAAAAAAACATCAAGTGATGTAGAAAATATTATTAACATGAGCAGTTGTGGCAGTTTTGTAATGTAACAGATAAATTTATTTAACTTAATTTGATTTTAAGTGTGCTGTTAATAATTATAATTAAACTTAATAAATAGTTATAATTATTTATTGTAAATTTTATAATTAAAGGTTAATGTTTTGATAATAGAGAAATACTAGATCATATTTTGAGCTTCATAACTTTTCCCATAATAATAAAATACAGAGGAGAAATTATAAAAGTGAAGTCATATGCAATACAGTTTCAAAGAGATAGAACACGAGCGCACCCGCACTATTCAATTCATTAACGTTTGCTAGGATACCGGCTGTGAAATTCCCTTAAGTGAAATTCAATTCATTAGACGTAACACGCTATTAAATGTCTCAAAAGGCATTCAGAACTTTAGGTATTAGAAGAGAATCGAGGTTTCTAACTTGTAATGACCGTAATTGTCATAATCAGATTTTAGAAATTATCGAGTAATTGAAAATTACTTACAATGAAAAAAAACCATGATTTAGTTTTTTTTTTAAAATTTAAACGTATATATGTATATCTATATATTTGCATATATACAGCCATCTATCTATCTCTCTCTCTCTCTTTATGTATATATTATGTATATATTTAAAGGAATGATACTTTACATTTTAATAGAAAATGCAGTATATTTCAAAACTCTAGTATAAAAATGTTTTGAGCATCGAAAAGTTTTTTTTTATAAAATATACTCGAGTAATTTTTTAGTTTTCATTAAATAAACAGAATCAAATAATTTTAGTTTAGAAAAAAAGGAGATTCTTTTTTAAGGAAATCTTCCTTTTAAAAAGCATTTTTTTATCATGTTAAAGTATATTAAGAAAAATGTTTGCTAAGCATTAAAACAAAATAAATTACTTATGTTAATATCTTTTATGTAGTAAATTTAAAAATATGTGGATAAAGATTTCTAACATTAATTAGTTATTCAAAATGTATAGCAGTTAATATACTTTATGTATGTAGGCATGTATGTTTTTTTTTAAAAAAGCTTTTAATATTAATAAAAAGATATAGATATTTCATTGAAGGAATTACAAAAAGGACTTTTTTTTTTAACATACATTTGTTATATATTTAATTAGAATTTTTATGCAATGCTAAGAATTATAAAAAATATTGCTTAAACTAATTTTAATATTGTTAATTGTATAAATTTTGAATGATATTTGTTGATAAGAAATAAAATTTTAAAATGATACAGAAAACTTCAGTATTAAAAATATATTATTTATAAATATAGAATTTTTTCAATGTGTGTTTGTAAATTAAGCTTACTTTTATAGCGTAACAACTCTTTTATTAAGCAAGCTATAAATCACCATTAGTAATTAATAAATTCGTCACTGTGAAAAGAAAACAAGAGAATTTTTAAGAACTGTTTTTTCTCATACTTGAAAGTAAAAGAGGAATTTTAATAAAACGGAAAATTTAATCACGTTTATGTTTCAGAAATTTTTTTAAAATCGTTTTCTCGAGAAAATTATTTTATTAATTTTTTTTTGTCAAGCGTATATCTTGAGATTAATAATGAGTTTAAATTTTTTCTCTATTTTATTAAAGTCTAAAGAATATCTAAAAGAAAATCAAGAAAAATAACTAATGATTATATAACACGTTATTAAAATAGATACCCAAAAGGAAGATAATACTATTTAATAAAAAATCCTGGATAGATCAAATATTTAATTCACGGTATTACTGTCAACAATATCATATTGTACCTCAGAAGTTGTTGCCAACAGAACCAACGTTGGTGAATCGAAAAATCTATTTTTTTCTATGAAAATGCAAGACCTCACGTTTCACAAGTCACGCTCCAAAATTGAACGAATTGAATCTCAAAGTTTTGCCTCATCCACCACATTCACCAGATTTGTCATCAGATCTATCTCGATTGACTATCAACTCTTTAAGCATTTGGAATATTTTTTTAAAAAATAAACACTTCGTCAATCATGAAGCTGTCAAAACAACCTTTAGTGAATTTATTGACTCTAAATCAAAGGTGTTCTTTGAAACTGGCAGAAAAAAGCTTTGCAATTTATGGCAGAAGTACATTATTGTAGATTTAGCATATTTTGATTTAATATGTTAAAAAATGTGTTTGTGACTTTTTAAAAGTTATGCGCTTAAAAATTCATTTTACATGGATAAACCCAATATTATCCACGGCATACGACAGTGATTTTCTTACAAAAATGATTCCATATCTTGATAAGGATCAATATATATAGGTATCAAGGGAGCTTTAATCTTACATATCAAGTTTTTTGTCATTAAAAATAAAACACATTTTCTGAATAAGTACTTATTCATCTTCCACACAAACATTACAAGTACATTGAGTATCATGGCTTTATCCGAATTCTTTCTGGGTGCAAAGATTTTGTTTGTAAAGTAGCATTTGTATTTAATTTCTTTTACTTATTTATTTGTCTGAATATTTCAATATGTCAACTTTTATAAGCATCATTGGATGAGTTTTATGCATCATTTGAATCCAAATTAAAAATATATAAAAATAAATGTGCCACAGTTAAGATGTTTTGTAAGAGGAGAGTGGAAACAGAAAGTTTTAGTACTTACAACAGAACGTATTTCTTTCTTTCTTTGGGAAATAATTCCAGAAATTGAAATCAGCTTCAAAACTGATGTGACTGGAAAAGTGCTACTTGTATGTTTTCAATCACCGTTGTAGTTATTAGCAAATATGCAACATCTGCCTGTAAGATCTTAGTTCTTAAATTAATGGAATATGTTGCAGAGTTGGCGATTTCATGAATGAAACATTTCTGCTGATAACTTCCGTATGAAAGAGAGAAGAAAGAAAGGGCGGGGAAGGGACTTTCTTGATTTGAACTAGACAGCATTTATGTCATACATAACCACAAAAAATGCTATCAGTTCTTTTAAATGGTTTCAGACATGAGTATAAGGATCGAAATTCGTTATTTATTAAAAATAATCATAGCTATGGTGAAGTGATTTTCTAAATGATTAAGAAAATGCAGCAATTAACCATAGATTGTGTAACTTCAAACAGTGGAATTTAAAGTTAATTGGAATTTATTTTTTTTTATTAAAGGTTAAAATTTGTAGAAATAAAAATTTACATATTAATCAAATTAATATTCTTTCTTACTAAATATTATTGAAAAATTTGCTCCTTCTAGAGAGACAACACATAATTTTAAACTAGAATTCCAAATAGATTTACTTCAATTTTAATTCATTTATTTATATGGACATAATTTCAATCAAATTTCTTTAATATACCTGCTGCAATTTAGCTTTAATAACTTGAATTATTAATTACATCGATGTACTAAACATTTCTTAAAATAAACTCATTTAAAATAAAGTTCTCTAAAATGTTTGAATTACTTTGAATGCAGCACATTCGAAAATCATTTATCAGAAAAATTTGCAATAAAAAAAAAAGTGGTTATCAAGTAGGAAAACACTAAAAAATATCTTTCAAATTTGTCTCTATAAGATGCATTTTTAAACTGAATTTTGTTAATAAAAAATGCTGAAAGAGGTGAAAATAATGTCAATGATAAGTTTAAAACACAATGCTTGTTTCCATATCACTATTTCATTTTATTTGATGTATTAGTAACTTTTTTAGAGTATCTGAATAATAAGTGAATTAAAAACTTCTGGAATATTAGTTTTTTTAATATGTAATTAAAAATTTAAATAGCAGTTTTAATTATGTATGTTCCTAATAATTTTCGTTCATTCTAAGACCAAGATATATTATTAGTTTTATCAATTCATAAAAATAAAAAAAATTAAATTATAAAGGTACTTTACTTACAAATATTGCATTTTAAATTAAGTATTTTGAAATCCTCAATTTGCTTATGATTTTGAAGTACGAATTTTAAATTATGAAAATTTTCTCGCATTAGCCAAATATGGAATTGATGAAAAAAAAAATGTTCTTACTAAAACATAAAAGTGTTTACAACTGATAAAAATCCAACAAACTAAAAAAATTGCGACGTAATTTTTGATTTTTTCAGAATTTTGAACGAAAAAAGTAATCTTTTTTTGAACATCTCTCATTCTCATTTGATTGTGTTGTGAGTTATATAATTTGTTATAGACAGTAATATCGTATAAAACTCACAAAATTTCATCTAAGAGTGTCTTGCAGACTTTAATTGGCCACAGGACCTGAGGTTTCAGAAGATGAAATGTAAAGAAAAAATTTATATGGAGAATTGGAAGAATAATGTATTCCATGGGTACATTATGTATTAAACTGACTTCAAGCTCTATGTTTAATTCTCCCTTCCCTTCAAATAGTTTGATTTTGTTAAAATTACTGCTAAATGTATTTGTTCTTCAATGTACAATATCAAACAAATTCATTTTTAAGTACTCGCATACTAGCTTTCACTTAATATATTATACAAGTTATCTTATTCCTATCATTTTAATCTATCAAATAAATTTGAATAAAAAAATTAATTTGAATTATTGAAATTAGTGAAATAAAAATTATTTTATTCGTTTGATCATAATTCGAAAAAAAATTAAGTAAAGGTGCTCTTTTATCTTATTCAAAACTGTCGAAGTCCAGATTTCATGATGACTTGTACCCTTTTTAGGATGAAATGTTATAAGGATGTATTAATTACTTTTTCTCTGAACAAACCAAACAAGTCAAGTTTTCAGCAAACAAGTTAATTTGTTATGGCCTTCCATATTCCAAAACAATGCTGATAAATGAATTTAACCAAAACAAAATCTAGTGGACAAAAATTGAAAAAATGAAAATCAATAAATAAGTAAATAAAATACCTGCAGCTGACTATATTCTGGAAAAACAACAAAAGCATAGCAGAACGCAGTAAATAACAAAAGTTTATACTCTCCTGGGTCCAAAACGAGCAACAGCCTTTTTTCCATCCGCCATTTTTTTTTTCACCAACCTACGTGATCTCTTATTTCAGCTTATTCGCTGCACACACACGAGCAAGGAAACCGTAAAAATATTCCCTCAAATACAAAAACACGTGACCCCTTGAAAAATAAGAGTCACGCACTGTTGGCAGTGGACTCGGATTTAGTTTTATTCGAGTCTCGTGCGCGCAACTTTCTTGACGTGTGTTGCAAGAAGATGGAGAGAATAACTATACACAGGACTTTCGATATCAGAGGGACAGCAGCGTTGCTTCCCCTTTTGCACGTTACGAGTATGAGAATTCCTTTTAAAATGATGATATCTATCCATTGCGCGCGGCTTTTCTTTTGTTATTTTTGAAGATTTTACTTTTCTCAGATGCGTGGGTAGAAAGATATCTGTTGTTTTCTTCCAACTTTTAAAAAGGTGAAGGGAACTGAGTTGAGGTAATGCATGAAACTTAGGTTTGGAAGGATAAAGCTACTATGCTTATTGTAATTTCCTTTTAGATGTTTATTATTTTATAAATTATTAAGTTTATTTATTTAATTTAATTTTTTCGTGTTTTCATTTGTAACACCCTTATATATTTATTCTTTTGATTTTTTCTTTTAGTTTTCTTTTTGTTGAAAAATTAGGTGCAAATTTTTTGCTTAAAGATATTTGAATAAGAAGTAATATTTTCTTATTTAAAGTTTTATGCTTTTCAGCAACAATTAAATAGGAATATAAGTTTTTTTTTTAACCTTTAAAATATAATACACTGGTTGAAACACGTTATGTTTTTAACGTGTTTCATAAAGTTTTTAATATGTTTCATAACGTGTAACATATAACATGCCTCTACAAAAGTAACGAATGCTTGCAATATTACTGACATCTATTGCATTTTTATTTTTTTGGTTGACTATAAATTTGGTTGACTGGTTACATATTTTTAAACTTTAAAATTAAACGGGTAAATGTTACTAAAAAAAATTCATGTGCACTTATTATGATTGAAATAATATTGACTCTTCAAAATTCTTGTAAAAAAATTACATTTTTTTAGTTATGTAAACATTTTTTTATGCGTCTTAAAAGCAATTCAAGAATTCACAATTCCAGTATACATTTGCAAAATAATAAATTTTTTTCACTACTGCTTTTGACAATTTTTAAACTTTTCTATTATTTTAAACCTTTTATTCAAACCTAGCTTTTTTTATTTCAAATTGACTAATATTATTTTAAAGGAGTTGTTATTTGAATTTCAGATTTTATTTAAACTATTGTTTTGAGTTTTGCTATCTTCTAGAAAAGGGGTGGCCAACCCTGCTGGCCCGCCTTGACCATTTTTCCGGTCCGTGAGGTTTATCACACTTTTACAAAATATATTTATTTTATAATGGTCAAAATAGTGAAAACCAATGTATTAAAACTAATGTATTATTACTGTATGGAACAGGTTGATTTACAATGCAATATTGAATTAAAACACATTTTTGAAACATCAGAATCAAAAATAGATTTTTATAACACTTACATCACAAAAGAGAAATTTTCCAATTTGAGAAATCTGACACAAGAAGTTGTTAGTGCTTTTGGTTCAACTTACATCTGGGAATCGTTTTTTTAGGAAATGAAATTGACCAAACACAAGATAAGCTCAAACATAACGGACGCTAGCCTGCAACACCAATTACGATGTGCAAATACCCTAATTGAGATCGATTTGCAAAAGCTAAATGAAAGAATCAAGAAAAAAATATCGCACAAGTATCATAAATTTTTTTTACTTCATTTATATTTATATATATTTTATGTTTCGTTTTTTAATTTTATATATTTCTTTACAATGTGCTTATATATTGCTTTAAAATGTATCGTTATTATTATATAATTTATGTTTACCTGTAAGAATAATAGTAAACACGATAATAATAATAAGTTCTAATGTTTCAATTTTCACTCCAAAAAAATGTATATAATGAGTCTAAATCTAATATAGGGATATATAATTTTATATGGGGCCCGCGGAGTTATGATGAATTTCCAAAGTGTCTCGCAAGATCATTTGGGATGGCCACTCCTGTTCTAGAATACAGTGATCAATTAGCGATCTGTATTTATTCTCCCTATATTATATCTACATATATAATTTCTTCTCTAATGGAATATGAGATAAACTTGGCAAAATTTAAAATTAATTTGATAAAATTTTAAATTAAAAAAAAAATAGTCTTTAAATTAGATCTCTAATAGTCTATAAATAAAAAACAAAAATTGACTGTTGTTTTAACAATTTCTTTTTTACATTCAGTAACATTTTTATTACAAATATTGAAATTCTAAGTGAACTACTCCACTCAATTTTTTTTTAGTGTTTACTAAGCCTGACACTCAACATCCCCCTTTTTAAAATAGGACCTTCCTAATCCAGAGTTACAACTAAAAGTATGTATTTGCTCAGGAATAATGAATGAGCCAACCTTGCAGCAGAAAGTTAAAATCGCATTACCCCGCCGTGTATCCGAAACCCCAGGATAAGGGAAGTATCGGGTATACTTCCGATGTTGATTCGTAATCCGTTTTAATCACTGTTGGTAGAAGAGGGTTTCGGTCCCCAGGGAAGAAATTTTTCCCTAAAAGGGATTTTACGTTCCGCGTTAAGTCATATTTTGCTATCGGAGCTCTTCTATCAGGGAGGGTTTTGCCCGTTTTGTGAACAAGAGAATGTTTTTAATCTATGTGAGTTTTCATTTACAGAGAATTCTGGATTAGGATTTAATGTTTTTTTTTTAAGTTTGGGATAATTTTTGCCTTTTATATGGATAAAAGAGATGGTTTTAATGGAAAATTTAATCTTAATCTTAATCTTTTTTTAATCTTAATCTCTTGTTAATGATTAAATTCATAGAGAAACGTATTATGAGAGTTTTGTATGTCTTGTTTTGTGGAAGTTTATATAATGTTTTATTTTGTGTTTGTGTAACTAAATGAGTGAAATGTTTATTAAAATAATTTGCACCTTTAAAAAAGTCAATTATTGAATGTTTATTTAGAAACTTTCAAAAATAAATGTAATGATTAGCATAAATTTAATTTAATATGTGCATAAAATTTATTTTTAAAATTAAAATCATAAATTAGGATTTTTGCTAAATCGGAGTTTAGTTAACATCGTAATCTTTCTATAAATGATATTTCCAAAGTTTGATAAAAAAAATAAATTTTTTTTTAGCAAAATGTTTTTTCTAGTATATAATTAAAAAATATAAGTTTGCAATAAATATTTTATAATCTATTCAAATTAACCATTAAGCAAAATTGAAGGCATGGGAGAAAAAAAGAACTAACAAATAAAAAATCATTTTTTGGTATTTAGTTTTTATTGGAAAATTTAGAGCAATTTAAAAATTTTAAAATATATTGAAACAAGTAAAATTACTCAGTTATACTCACAAATAAATTGTTATAGTTTGACCTGTTTTTTTAATGAAAAAGGACTACGCAACAAAAATATGCTAAAATGTTGAACAAATATTTAACACCGTAAAACCTATTCTTTTTTTATTTCAGTAAAAATAGCACAATTAACAAACGTCATTCAATGAGTTTGAATTATTATTTTAATAATTAAAGATCTTTATTAGTTTTTTTATAAAAAAAGTTCTTAATTCTATTTAGTTATTTTATAAAAAAGCTGTATAATAAAGGTTTTTTAATATAGGTCTTTTTATAATGATTTTTTGAGAATAATAGACAGTGAAGTAAAATAAGTGTTTCGAATTAAAAATAATAAGATTTTACAAAGTTTAGAAATCCCTTAGAACCCATTTTCCCAGAATCATTTTATAATAACTAAAATAATATTACATTCAAGCATGCAATTTCCTACAATTTAATTACCAATTTAAGTTTAGCCTTTGTATATATAGCGGAATGAAATTATTATTTTACAATTTTTTATCTCCCTATCACTAAATGTAATATATAAAAATTAAATTAGAAAATATCCCAGGATTACCTTTATTTTAATTCAAAAATATTTTTAACAAATTACGAGAATGTCGAAACAAATATGGATAAAACAAAAAGTTTGGATTCACAATTTTCATTTCGAAGAGCAAACATTATTCATTTTAAATATTTCCATCATATTACTTTGAAATTCGGAATTGAACATTTCTCGAACTTAAATTCTAAATACAATTTAAATCTGTCTCTCTTTTCTTATTTCAACATTTGCATGCCATTATACATGATTGCTGAATCACAAAAGATTTTCTATAACAATAAAATTTACTTCCATGAATGCAAACTTAACATTATTACATTCGCCAAACATTTCTGATGTGACATCCACACAATCCTGTAATCTTCAAACCAACAGTAACGTAAAAATAGTTTAATATATTATCTACCATTCTTACTTAGAGAAATAGAGCCTTAAATCTCATTTGAACAAATTTAATAACCCAAATAAAATCCTCGTTCAAAAGCCATGCAAATAAAGATGGTAAAAAAAAAATAATAATAATAATAATAAAACCGAAATTTTTGAGCTTCTTCACTTCACTTCACTTAAAATATCTCTCGTGAAATTTTCACGAGCAGCGAGTTTTACATCAGAAAAAAGTTTGTGCACTGGCAACAGCGTAGTTGAATCTTTAAATGTCAAATTAACATCCTTCAGCAACAAAGGAGTCTGGTGGGAAGTCTTTTCATGAAAGGCAGAGAAGAAAGGAGGGAAAGATTTCTTTACAGGCGTTGTTTGTTGAGGAGGAAAAAAAAACCTTACATTTTTCTAAGGGTTTTTCACTAATAGGATTAACGGTGAAAGCTTTTAGCACAGAAGGGCTTAACGATCTTCTTCTTAAGTGCTTCACACCATCTCCTGTAATAGAAAGAACCCAAAGGTGTCTGTTTTACAAATGTTACGTCAACAATAACACTCACTTCTTACAGGGAAAATAAAAGACACTAGACTCTCAATAGCTTTGGCTGTGTGTGAAAAGACTTAAGCGGTTTCACTTGCATTATGAGTGGCAAGATTCTTTTGAATTAGGACATTGGTTTAAAAATAGGTAAGACAGAGTAAAATAAATATTGTAGTTTGCTTTAAAAATAAATCATTCTGGGATTTTGTTTTTTGTAGTATTAAAGATTTTTAATTTTTTAACCGTAACATTTTTCTCTTCCATTCACTTGCATTATGAGTGGCAATTTTCTTTTGAATTAGGACATTTATTTAAAGATAGGTAAGCGAGAATAAAATAAATATTGCGGTTTGCTTTAAAAATAAATCATTCTGGGATTTTGTTTTTTGTAGAGTTTATGCTTTTTAATTTTTTTAACTGTTGCACGTTATTTTGCTCTTCCATTGCTTGTATTCCATACCTTGAGCAAGAGAATGAAAGTTCCATTAATATGTAATATTCACTGTGTTAAAAACGAATAGACCCGTTGAAGATCATAACAATGAGGCTCGGTTTGCTACTTGTTATTTTCTAGATTTTTCCAAATAGGACACGTGAAGGTGAAATAGATGTACTTGAACTCTTGGGAAACATTAAATACATTATTTCAGTCATAGTCATTATATCAAAGTCTTTAATAATTTTTCAGTTGAATTCAATTTATTAAATAAAAAAAATTGCATAATAAATTTTATAAATATCTGTGTAATTTTATAAATATTCATAAATATCCCATTAAGATTTAAGAAATTTGTAGAGAAAAGTGTATTGACACCTTGAATTTCGAGGATTTTTCCATCAATATGTATATTCAATGCTTTAAAAACGAAAGATTAATTGAAGACTATAACAATGAGGATCTGTTTGCTAGTTGCTAGATTTTTCCTAATATGACATGTGAAAGTGAAATAGGTGTTCTTGAAGGAACTCTAGGAAAACATTATATACTTTTTTTCAGTAGTATTACAACATATGCGATCAATTACCAGTATTAAATATCAAAAGTACCAATCAAGGATGGATATAATAAGATAATTTTCAATTTAGTCCATATTTTATTTACATAAATTAAATTTGTTTAAAATTTTTCATACACAGATGAATTTAAATTTATCAAATAAATAATTGAATAATGAAAGTGGAAATTTTTATAAATGCCTCTGCATTTTGTCAATATCCCATTTAGATTTAAGAAATTTGTAGAAAAAAGCTTATTCAAACGTTTAATTTAGAGGAATTTTTTCATCTAAATTAATCGATATATTCTGCCATAAGTAGTATTACTATGAATTTTTAACACGCAATTTACCACTTTTTTTCTGACAAAGTTATAATTAGGCACTTATAATCGATAAAATGTACGAAAAAAGATGTATGTAAGAGTATGGGAAAGAAACCGTAATCCGAGAATTTTTGTGTATTGAAATAAAGCTGGGTACAGTTCCGTAAAGAATAAAAATGAATTTTACTTCTGTAATTGAAAATATAAGGGACAATTAAATACTTTACTTCTAGTAATTTCTTTTTGAAACCCTATGTGTGGAAAAAACATTATTCTCATTAAGAAATTGCATACCATATAAATAATGAATTGTGAATTAAGTTTAAAATTTCTAATTAATAAAATATTGTAAGATTGAAAAAAAGGAACTTTATTTTTAATTATTTTTAATACAAAATATTTTTTTATACTAAACATTTTGGTTTAGGATCCAAAAAAGTAATCCTCTTGTAGAATTTCATTTAGATTTTCATGGAAATACTTAAAATTCAATACTCTCTAAAACATTACAATTACGATTCTTTTCAACTTCTACATTTTATGAAATAATTCTGACTTATAAAAACAAACGTGTTAAAATTCTGTAGTGTTTTCAATTGAATTTGTTGGTCAAAATTCTCTATTTTTATTTAGGACAGCATTGCTCTGCGGATATCATTCTACAATAGAAACTGTCTCTCTCACAAAAAGAAGAAACCATTTCTGCTGTTTCAGAAAAGAAAAAAAATGGTTCTCTTCAAGAAAGTGCTAGTTCTCATTTTTCGGTTCTTTCATCAGGATGCCTCTGTAGAAATGAACAAAGAAATGGATATCCCCCATCCTTTTTTATTATCTTCTGGAGAGACAAGGCTAAAATTTGAAAGCAATATGGCTAGTGTTAGTTGCATGCTAGATTTGGCGTGTCTCCAGTGTGAAATGGCAAAAGCATTCGACATGTACTCGAATGAGAAAAAAAAAAAGACGCTGAAACTTTCCAATAAAGTGGCAATATTCATTGACGTATTTTCAACTGATTCAAATGAGAATATCCTCTTATTGTCTGAAAAGGATTCAATGAATGAAGTTTGATTTATTGCACAATTTAAACGACACATCGCAGCATAAGTATTTTTAATATTTATTTTGCTTTTCTGTAATTGAATGGAACGATTTTTAGTTAAGAAATGGTTGCCAATTATTACAACATAAAGATATTTTTAAAACTTTCTAATTTTGTTAAATTTATATAATTAAATTAAATGCACGGGAAATAATTAAAAGTAAAATTTTTTTAGGGAAGATAGAAAAAACGAAACTCGCAGGGAGATTGTGTAAAGGAGACTACAAACACTTTATTATAAAAAAATTATCAAATATAACACGTCTTACATAAAATATTTTCCGAGTTAAAAAGGAATATATTATTTTAAAAACAATCGAATGTAGGAAAATAATGAAATGTAACTACTCTTAAAAATTCACATAAAATAAAATACTGCATTTATATGAGTATTCAGATTCATTCAATTCCTTCTATTTGCCTACACTCTCCCGATATATATCTTGTTCAAATTTTCAATCGTTAACAAAATACCTTTTATTCATCCACTCAAGTTCAAATATATTTTTTTGAACTTATAGTGGATGACACTTGATGTCAATACAGTTTTTTCAAATATTAATTTAGTAATTAAATTTAATTAATTAGTTATATTTTTTTTTAGATTTAAGTTGCATATATCTACTAATAGATGGCGCCAGATAAACTTAAAAAAATGAATGAAAATTATTTATAAAGGACTTTCTGCATTATAGTGAAAAAAAAGTAGGAATTGACTTAAAATTTTTTTTTTATATTACTTGTTTATTATTCAATTCATTATCTTTTATTTCATAATTCTGTAGATACAGTAATAAAGACTGTTTGAATTTTAAAATTAATGTTTTAAACCTAAATAACAAATATTTGGCTTAGCTATATATATTTTTAAAGTATTTTAATTTTATAAAAATTTATATATTTTTTATTTTATGTATTACTAATTAGTCATAAAAATAAGATTGTTCTGGGATTGATAACTTTATTGAAAACCTGAATGAAGAGCTTTTATGGAAAATTGATCATGATATTATATACAATTATATTTCAAATGTTGTTAATTTGCTATCGAATTTTATCTTATATATGATTTAATTACTGTTCAAAATAAAGTAAAACGAAATATATATATGCTCCTTCTTCGACAACCCTTTGAATCTCTTGTGTAGCCCAAAGCTGTTATGTTGTCAATGCAGATAGTTAGTTGTTTTAGAGACAGCTTAGAAATGATCAAGATGAGCATGCTTGTTAAAAGGATAAATTTATGTCTGAAGAAATCCGTTGATGGCCATGCTGCATGGGTGAATCCCTTCTTGAAAATCTGAACCACTTCGTAGATGAAGATTCTATAACAAGGATTACTAATAATCCATTTATGAGCTTCCAGTTCGTAATTTATGGTACAATGAAATTGGGTATCATCTGTTTTGTCCTACCACTGGGTATCCGGTTTTACCCCACAGGCCAAGCCGTACTAAACATGGCGTCAACTGAAATGAGAATAATTTGCAGATGCCATGAAAGTGGTAAAAAATAGCAGAATAAACTCCTCGAATTGTGTGACACTTATCTTGAATATAAAGAAAAGCAGGCTGGTATTGAATGGAAACTGATAGCACACTGTTTGGCATAGACGATTCTTATTATTTCATATGTAAATCGACAAGTAGAATATTCTGCTGGAGAAAACGGGGGTATCTGGTTGTACCTTTCTTTTATCTTTCTCTCTCTATTTATGTAATTAGAGATAAATAGTACAGGAGACAATGTTATTAAAGGACATTTGATAGTTTGCGATCTCCATGTTGAAAAATAAATCATAAAATCTTAGGTCCTATCACGGCATTTCTTTTTCTTCCTACATGACTGATAAATTGAAGGATATATTATATTTCTGAATATTGTATGATACCATCATCAAATAATACAACAAGTAGATCAATGGACAGTGCTTTCCACATTCGTTTTTTCAAATAAAACTTTAAGCTTTACTCAAAATTCGGAAAAAACTAATGATAATTAATTTTCAAACCAAATACTTAATTAAAAAGTAAATATAAATTGAACGGTTTTTAATCATTATAAATAATATTGACTCTTATTTCCGAGGCATGATTTAGCATTTTATCATTTGCAAGCTAGAAAATAAAATATTTTATTGTATGCAACTACGAAATCACAATGTGTGAACAAATATATTATTAAATTCATCCGAGAGATATTTCTACGTTATAATTTATATGGTGCAATATTTTAATGTTCTGTGGTGTAAAAAATCTAACAAAAAAAAATTGAAGTATGCTTTATTGTCTCTACCCTTTTCGATAGATAGCCTAAAAATTGACACCATTAAAACCCTTAAATAGTGCCTCTCCCTTTTCCCCTTTATTAAGACACGTAATCCCTACGAATTTTCCAAAGAATACCCCCATCCCAGCGCGTTAGGGACTTTTCATCTTCATTATAGAACGTTTTCCCCTTTACCGTGCAACTTTTAGGCACACCGATCAATTTTCATTGCTGGCAAACGGCCTCTTCTCTATTATGCTTGCATTTTTCACTGTGTGCTAAGGCGAGGAAGAATAGATAATGCAAAATAGAAGACACGTGGCTGTTGAGGGTGCAAGTGCTTATTCCCTCCCTCTCTCACCAACTTTTTTTTTTTTACTTTCTTTTCCCTTCTTTACTTTTTTATGCATTTCTCTCTGGGGGTTTGCCGAGGGAGGTTCAACGAGGAAAAGTAACCAAATGCTAACTATTCAGGTTAATGGAGCTTCAGGGCTATAGGATAAAATGAACAAAGAAAAAAAATTTTTGCGAAGGGCTAAAATTTATTTTAATTCAGAAATTTTAGGATAACAAATCAACGTATGCGCTTAATACTTTGGTTTATTTGTTGATTTGACTTTTTTTAGAATTCAAGTTACCCTGTTTTTTACCCAATTTTTACCAGATTTGTGATCTTAACTAATTTATAAAAAATATTATGTATTGTAATTTTTCAAGAAAATTAAGTTTAAAAATTAAAATTTTTGGGTGCCTTTAAAATGAAAATTGTTTGTTAGCGTTATAAAAATACGCATTATTAATAAACAAGATTGTTATAAAAGTAATAATTTTAAAAAAAAGTTTTTATATTTTTTACATAAAATACTCCTGTTGACTAGGAATCGCAGGAATCCTAATACAAGGAAAAATGACCAAAGGTAAAAACGACCCAAAGGAAAATGTATATGAAATATTGAGTAGTTAAATAATTATATGACGAGAAAAAAGTTTAAAAGTCAAAAAGGGATTTCAATAAATATATATACTATATTAATATTCAATTAATTTTCTATTATGTAACAATACATTTTAGTAAACATATTATCTATTAGGATAGAGAGTTTTAACAGTTAAAAAAATAATGTGTAATACAATTATTCATTAAGAGTAATACATTTATTGATTGTAATAATTAAATAATTATAGGACATATGGATATCCTTAAAACCACTTAACAAAAATTAATGAAGAGAGAAATTAATATTCATGAAGAAATTAATATTCGTAAAATAATTAAGAAAAGAATAAAGGAATTTTAATGATTTTAACTGTCTGTTAATTATTAGTAGTTAATCAATGATTTGAAAAAATATGAAATAATTACTCATTAAGTTTTATGAAAAACTGTTTCAATGAAGAATATTCTAAATCTCTTAATTATTTGTGAAATGTTTCTAAAATACAAATTTTATGAAAATAACTCTTGGGAATACTTAATTATGAAATGAATATACATAAAAATATTGAAGTCGCAATATATTAATGTAAATATGCAAAATAATAATTTGTAACCTTTAAACTTAAGAAGAGTCAGACATCTAAAAACGGTAGATTTAAAAGTGTTTAATTATTTTAACCCAGTAAAATACATTTTGTAGTAAAAATAAACAAAGGAAAGCAAAAGCTAAAAACTTTTTAAAAACTTAATTATTTATAATAATTTTAAAGGGAAAATGAATAGCGATTTTCCATTTTATCAATTTTATTTTCAAGAAATTCATCTTAAGGATTTATTTTTCAATTAATTTTGTATAAAAATATTCATATATATTGGGTTGGCAAAATGTTTCTAGCTAAAAATTTTTTTTAAATAAATACTTCTATTCAAAGTGTCTTAAAATAGAACCAAGAAAAAAATTTAACGTTATCAACTGAAAACAGTGGAAAGAAAAGGTTATAATAACTAAAACTAAAAAATGCATAATTTGAATTACAAATATAGAAAATTTATGAAAGAATAACTTATAATAAATATAATGTTTAAAAAAATTATGATCTTCAGAAAAGCTAGACGATAAAATTTAATAAACTTTTTACTTTAAGTTGAAGAGAAAATTTGAGCCCCATTTTATAAATTTTCATAATTAATCTAAAAGTTATTTATGTATTTTTAGGTTTTTTCGAATTAAATATTATTATAACTATTTAAATTTGATAATTAAAAGATATTTTTAACTTTAAGTCGTAAAATTTTTAATAATTTTAACGATTTCCCAATTTATGAATTTAATTTTAAGAGATTAAGAATTTATGTTCAATTATTTTCGTATAAAATATTCATATATATTGGGTTGGCAAGGAAGAAATTTGTAGTTAATAATATTGTCAACTTTAACAGATTATTATTTGACATTGGCTTAATATTTTACTAATATGCTTAATTTTTTTTGTTGAAAATTTACACATATCGCTTGTTTAAAGAAATCATTATAAGCTCTCGAAAATATTAAAATGTTTTTAAAAAATAATTTTTTTTACGTTTTTTAATGGAAAGGTCAGAAATTAGAAGTATTAGAAAGTACGAGTTCTTACGTGGAACTACGGAGCCGCAGACCTTGCAAAACATTAATTGTGTATTTACCTCTAGTGTTACTGCACAGAAGACAGTATCAAAATGCTTCGCTAAATTTCGTACAGGTAACTTTGACCTCACAAATGAGCCGCGCGGTCACCAAGAATCAAAGGTCAATAATGACAAACTAAAGGTCATCGTTTATTCTGACCTATCCCAGAGTTCCTATGAATTATCATCGAAATTTGTTGTTAACAAAGCAAACAATATTAAATCATTTAGCTCGAAATTGGCAAAGTGAAAAAAGATGGATAAGTAGGTTCTCCTTGAACTGAATAAAAAGAAACAAAAGCGTTTGGAAGCTTGCTTGATGTTGCTTTCTCGTCACAAATCTAATCCATTTTTATCGAATTGACACTTGTGAGGAGAAATGAATCCAATATGACAACTGAAAACGTTCAGCACAGTGGATTGTACAAAGATGAATCACCAAAACACCGTCTATAGAAGCTTATGGTGAGTGTTTGGTGATGTAGCTCAGGTGCTATCCATTATGATTTCAAGAAACCTGGCTCATCGACCACAGCAGAAAATAGTACTCGTACGACCAACTGATGCAAAAACTTAAAATGAAAAACGGCCTAGATTGCCAACAGATCGATTTCTATCTTATTGCATGATTAGCGCTAGATTGCACATTTCACAAATGACTGTGGTAAAATTACAGGAATCGTAGTAAGAATTTCTTCCTCATTCCTCCATAATCATCAGACCTAGTCCCCATTGACTACCAATTGTTCCGCAATTTGGACAACGTTTTAATAGGAAAATAATTGAATTCCGACAATGCTGTAAAACTGGCCTACCAGGAATTCATTGACTCTCGTCCACCAGGGTTTACTGGCCTGAACAATCTGTCGCTTTAATGGCAGAACTGTTTAGACAATAAGGATGCATACTTTGATGAATAAAATAATTTGAAAATTGAATGAATTTGTAAGTTATCTATCAACTTTGTCTTTTTTCTCTACAAAATTCTTCCTTGACTACTCGATATATAATTGCATAATTTTACTACCCATCGTCGAATTCATCGAGTTGCATTGATTTTTTCTTATCATGTCACTTCAGTTCTGATTTAAAAATCAGAACTTATTCTAATTAATTATAGCAGCCATGAGAAAATAATTTTGAAGCAAATAAAATTCTCAGGAATTATTGTAAATAATAATATATTTTTAAAATATATTAACAGCTAAATAAAAAAACTAATAAAATTTAAAATGTATTAACAGCTTGATATATTACGCTTCATTATTCGCATTAATGCTATGGATTGCGCTCCTTTATTTATTTTCTTTATTTTCTAGTCTTAAATGTACTAGTTTGTAATATATTTTATTATTTTTTCTTTTGAAAAATTCAATTTTAAACAATAAGGAAGAATTATGAATTTTTTATAACAACTGACGTCAAATAGTAACTAATCAAGAAAATAAAAAAGCTCCATTATTAATAATAAAAATATAAAATTTTTATTATTTAAATTTAAATAAAAATATACAATTTAAAACATGCTTTGTTTTATATAATAATTTTTTTATTAATTATTAATAAAATAAAAAGTAATAAGTTTTTTCTATTTACAAAAAATTCTTAAACATGCTCTTTTTTAGCATTATACATATTTTAAAACAGAACATGAAGATTCTTAAGTTAACATCTAATTTTTTCAACTATTGAATTAGAGTTCAAAACAATTCCTTATTAAAACTCGTAACATAGAATATATTTCATATAAATCTAGTATATATACATATACATTTCTAATAGTTTTCTATCGAAACTTCCAATAAAATTTCGCATTTTGAATCGAAATGGCTTATTTTCATTAAATAAATATTTACCTATAACCATTTAAATTATTTAAAATATATAATTTATAAAATAACTCTTTTAATAATATATAAAAAAGGATCCAATAAATCGAATAAAAAAACAAATATTATGAAGAACCCACTTAAATGAGTATTTACTACTAATCTGTTAAAATTCTTGGCAAAATGTTTTTATACATTAAATTATAAGCAATAGAATAAACTGAATTAACAACAAAAAAGTTATTGTTTATAAAAGTAAAAAATGATGCAAGTAAAAAAAAAAAAAACCAAATGTTATGAAGAACCCATTTAAATGAGTATTTATTACTAATCTGTTAAAATCCTTTTTGAATCAAAATGTTTTTATACAATAAATTATAAGTAGTAGGATAAACTGTTATTTAAAACAACAACAAAAAAATAATTGTTTATAAAAGCAACTTTACAAATCAATAAATAATAATATCAATCCTACCTTGTGGTGCGATGACGAGTAGGACAACTATAAGAAAGATCATTCTGCTGAAATATCCATTCACTAGTCCAACTGCCTTCAAACGCTTTTCGCTCAATTCTGAATTCAAACTGTTGGGCCACAAACGCGGGCGTCCTAGCCATGGATCGCAGCGCCCCTTTTGGAAGGGTTGGTTCGAAATGGATTAGCTGACCAATGATGAGACCCAAAAGCCACTTGTTGCTGGATAAGACATATTTTTGATATGCAGAGTGCAGAAAATGAGGTGGAAGATGAATTCGTAGCTATTGGAGTAGAGATTTTTGAGTGTTTGTCCGTTTGTTAGTTGTTATGATAGGGGAATAGAGATTACATTTGATTGATATAGAAAAAAAAACAAATGTAATAATTTAGTATAAAAAATAGTGTATAATGAATGTTTATGGTTTAAAATCTTTTAGAGATAATTTTATTTATTAATTATATTTATTTTTGGTTACTTTTATTTCATTTTGACAGCAATTCAATTATCAAAGGAAAAAAAGGGGAAAAAACCTTTGCAAAAATGATATTCATATACTAAACGTAAATGGTCAGATATATACACATAATTTGTATCTAAATAATTTTATTTAATAATTTTAAAAATAATTACAAATCATTAAATTAAAGATTGAAAGATACTGGACCTACAGTTTCTTTAAATTTTTAAAAATTTAATTCAAATATAAATGTAAATTTTGTCATGAGATTTGGAGATATTTTTAAATATGGTTTTGCCTCTGTATAGCATAGTATTCGTTATTTAAAATGTAATATTGGTCTATTGTAAGATTTTGTTTATGCATAATGCAGAAAATTAGGTGGAAAATGAATTCATAACTATTAGAGTAGAAGTTTTGAGTTTTTCTCGCTTTGTTTATTAGACTATGAACTAGAAAATTATTGGCTAAATGTATGTAAATATAGTAGTCAAACTAATGTATAATAAAAAACGTTTATTGTTTAAAATCTTTTAGAGTGAATTTTTCAAAGAGAAAAAAAATTAATTATATTTATTTTTGGTTACTTTTTATCCATTTTGACAGCAATTCAATTATCAAGGGAAAAAAAGGGGGAAATCGCTTGCAAAAATGATATTCGTGCATTAAACGTAAATGGTTAGATATATATATTCATTATTTGTAACTGAATAATTTTATTCACTATTTAATAATTTTATACTAATCATTGAATTAAAAAATTGAAAAATTCTGAACCTACAGATCCTTTAAATTTTAAAAAATTTCATTCATATGTAATACAGTTTTGTCGTGAAATTTTGGAGATTTTTTAAAATCTGGTTTTAAAATTAGGTGGAAAAGGAGTTCGTAATTATTGGAGTAGAGATTCTTGAGTGTTTGTCTGTTTGTAAGTTATTACGACTGTGGACTAGAAAATTATTGGACCACGTATTTCATTGATATAGAAAAACAAATGTATTTAAAAAAGTTATAATTTGGTATTTAAAATCATATATAATAAGATATATTTAGGGTTTAAAATCTTCTAGAGTGAATTTTGAAAAGCGAAGAAAAATTAGTTATATTTATTTTCGATTCATTTTCATCCACTTTGATACCAATTCAATTATCAAGGGGAAAAACGTGAAAAACCCCTTTTCAAAAATGATATATATATTAAACGTAAATGATCAGATATATAAACATTATTGTATCTGAATAATTTATTCATTATTTAATAATTTTATAATTAACTACAAATGATTAATTTAAATGATTGAAAAATTCTGGACCTACAGATTCTTTAAAGTTTTAAAAGTTTTATTTATAAGCAATGCAAATTTTGTTATAACAGTTTTTGGATTTTTTTTAAAATTGGTTTTATTTCCGTACATATTTGTTATTTTAAATGCAATGGTATTATTTTGAAAAAGATACTTTTAATAACCTCGTGTTACGAATTTTTTGTTACATCTATTGATGTCTAGTTTGAAGTAAATTGCATTTCAAAAAATAATTAATGTTATAAAAATCATCATGTATCAATATACCTAAAAACCATACACTGAAAAAGCCCCGAATATTATTTATATATATATATATATATATATATGCATATATATATGTAAATTTTTTTCTGAATTTAGTAAGTGAATAATTTCCATGCACTTTACACTTTACTTACATTAATATAACATAACCTTATATTTTACAGACATTGGCTCATATTTGACATTAATTATTTAATTTAAAAATTTAAAAATATAAATTAAAAATTAAAAAAAAATTATTAAGCATTTGAAATGAATTAAATAAAATACGAGACTTTGAAACAATGCCTTTTACAATAGTTCAATTATTAATCAAATCACAGTCAATAAACGTTTACAAAGATAAATACACAATTTTAAAGGATTTGTTAAATTATATGATGCATTAAATCTGGTAAAATGACAGCTAAAATTCTCCTTCGAAAGAAAAAAATGATATACTGAGTTAATTTAATGTAGGCGGTTACTGAGATAATTTAAATAAGAATTTCAAAAAATAAGCAATTCTAAGTTTTGATATCACCTGTAATTTCATCATTTGCATTTAAATGAAAAAATAAACACACAATTAATATAAATTTATAAAAAACACTCTTGTGGGTCTCATTGAATTACTTTCAAATTGAAATTATGATTAAACATATCTATTATATATAATTCCCGTGTCACGATGTTTGTTTGAAAAAACTAAAACACGATTTTAAGTTTTTTCTTAAATGTAAAAAATAATTTTGTTCCAGTTAAAGTGATAGGATAGTTTTTATACAGCTTTTTTTATTGAAATGCGATAAAATCTACTATTTTCATATTTTATTCAGTTTTTGACGCCATGGACGTCATTTGGCGCTTTTAAAATTTACGATTTCTTATCCGATGGACGTCATTTTGAAATACATTCAAAATACAAGGTCAGGTTATTTTTTAAGATCGGGTTTTTGATGCCATTACCTAACGGAGAGCCAAAATTTCTTCAAATTTATTTTTGGGCAGTTTGAAAACTATGACAACTCGATTTTTTAATTTTTATCGAACCTCTAAAAGAGTGTTTTTTTAGAAAATCTTTTTTTAAACTATTAATTTATTAAATTATTTAACGTTTTTAGTTTATTTTGACAAAAAGTTTTTTAGTATTTTTAAAACTATAATATTCATCGCTTAGGTCTTAGTATAAATGAAATAGTTCTTAAAAATTAAATTTGGTAAAACAAAGGCTATCGCTTAAAACAGTGTTAAAATCGAGCCCAAAGTGTCAGTTACAAACAAACATTTATTAAATTAATAAAAATTAAACATTTTCTATTTTTTCTTAATTTGAAAGATGCCTTTAAATTTTTCAATCACTAGCTTTAACAATACCAATTATAGTATCTAATAATTTAGGGGAAATACAAGTTACAAGCCATACAAACAACAGGTGAAGCGGGTAATTCTGGTAATTTATAAAAAAATGCAAATTCTCTAGTTTCACAGCATAAGTCAAAAGATTTTAATCATAAGTTTCGATTTTCATAGCTACATGAATAATTATACCCCACTTTAAAAGAAAATGCAAGACTGATTCAAGATAATTAGGCAATATAAAGAAAACTGCAAAATAAATACCTGTAATTCTACCAAAGATGGAGCTTAAGAAAAGATTTTGTTCTAATGTGAAAGGAAAAAATAATACCAAGATACAGTATCACACATAAAAAAAAAAAACAAAACAAAAAAAAAAAAAAATTAATGAACAATGAGCAAAATTGGCATAAAATGTTTAATTACTTAATACCATTAAAACGGTAGATACGTAGCTACACAAAATTGCCCAGGTTGCGCCGCAACAATTTATAACGAATACCCAAAGGGCAACATCTGGGTATTCGTTGGAGTTAGTTAAGCTCATATTGTTTCCAACGTGCCATTTACCATAAAAATTAACGTGTTACCAACTAAACATAAATTGTAGAAAGAATACATAACTATTATTATATTAATATTATTATTGTAGAATATTCATATTTAGATTATTAAAAATTCTACTGGTAACTGTCGTAAATAATTAAGAGCATGAATAGCTAACTGAACTTTATATTATCTAGATTATTTCCTCTTCATATATCCAGAATTACTAAATTCAAAACAATAATTTTTTCTTATACAATACGTTTATTGATTGAAAATTATTTTAATTTCTATAATGTATTTTACAAATAATTTCGAAATTTTTAGTTAAGACCTACTAAAATTCATGCATTTTTATTTAATAATACATATTATCTATACATTTTTAAAGGTAATATTTAAAAGATGCACAATCGAAATGATGATTAAAAGATGCACAAGATCGAAAATCGTACGATTGATATTCCTTGCAAAATCCTTGCTCTGTATCAAAGTATATGATAAACGTGTGATTTTATTTGATATGATGATTGAGAGAAAAATAGTATTTCTATATTTATAGATATTAGCTGTGTTTGGGTTCTGATGGCCGAGTGACTAACGCTCTGGCACTCGGGGGCACAGGTTTTCGGGCTCGAAACCGGTTTAGTTTGGTTTGGTTTGTCTCTCTACAGTCATCTTGTGCACACGAGGGCTAAACAGACCGAGACCTACAGTTTAAAGTGGATTCCGAACTTCTACAAATATCCATGGCACCGTCGTGACTCGAACCCGAAACCTGTGGTACCCAGCATCAGAGTCTAGAGTCCGCGGAGAGGTTATGGAAGTTTGTAATGATTCAGAATCCACTTTAAACCGTATGTCATGGTCTAATATAACTAAAGAATATTTTGAGTAAGGTTGACAATCCTACCCGATATAAAGTCAGTGTCAGAGCCAAGTCAGACTACTACCTACGGGTGCTCCATCCCAAAAGACCCCCCTTTCCCTCCTTTCATGACCCCACACGATTCTAAATGTTGCTGTCTATCAAGTGATATAAGAAATAACATCAGATGTGTAAAATACAGATAAAACGTACTTCCAATTTTATTATTTGACAAAATAAAAAGTTTTGTCAAAAGAAAGTCGTTAACTCAGTTGCAAAAAAAAAAAGAGGTTTAGAAATGTTTCAAAGTGTCATTAATTTTTATATGAAATGATAAATTAAAACATTTCTACAATGCAATATTCATTACGGTAAGACTCATTTCATGTCCGGGAAGCCTTTGGCAAGAATCGAATGAAAGGTTGCCACGACAACAGTACTTACAATATTCTCCCTTCCTTTCAAGAAAGGTGTCTTCAAAGATAAATATTACAGTATCGGTAAATGCTATGAAATACGGTTACATGAATATTAAAGGCCAAATATAATCATATTAAATACAATATTGATCAAGAAATTGATGAAAAGCACGTATATCCTTATTATACTCTATATAAATAGATTATCCTTTTTTATTTGAGAAATACGGATCATGAAAGCTGCAGAAACTGCCATTCTATTTAAGATGATAAGATCAATAAAGTAACTCAGTTAATGTATGAATGATTATTTAATACACATAAATATTATTGGGGAAATATAAGTTGCATAGTTCTAAGAATTGCTCCAGTAACGACAGCATTCTGAGAATGTGAATTATGAAATTATGGATAATATTTTCTCTGTAATTATGTACAAATTTTTATAAAATGTATATATTTAAAAGTTTCATTTTCCATAAGTTTTAGAAATTTTTTTTCCTCAATATTTTATTTTAGATAATGGCTTTAAATTATATTTTATCTTTAATTTAATTTTTATTTTATCTTTGACGGATTCAATAGAACTGCGTTATTTCCAATTCTCGATTATTTAATACACATAAATATTATTGGGGAAATATGAGTTGCATAATTCTGAGAAATGCTCTAATAACAACAGTATTGTTAGAATGTAAATGACGAAACCGTGAAAAACAGTTTCCTTCAAATTATTTTCAAATTTTCATAAATGTAAATATTCAAAAATTTAATTTCACATGAAATTAGGAAAATTTTTATTTCCAATATTTTATTTTAGATAATGGCATTAAATTATATTTCAATTTATTTTATCTTTGACGGATTCAATAGAACTGCGATATTTTACGTCCAAGAATTTACATTGTTTTCACATTCTTTTTTTTTAATTTTTATGTATTTTAAGGTGTGTTCATGAATAAAATATATTCTGAGGTGAATTATATTCATCTTTTACATTGTCATTGAACTCCTGAATAAGATGATGACTAGGAAAAATGATTCAGTTAATGAGTTATTGTGTCTACGTATTTCAACAATCTATCATGGCTGATTTTGACACGTTTATATGTTTATATTTTTGTATATGTAGCTATCTGTCAAACTAACTTAGTTTAGGGGCATTCCTAAAGAAAAAAAGAAATTACTGAAAGTGTTAACAAAAATACTAAGAAATACTGAAATTTATGAAACACTAAGTTAGGAGTGACGGAGGAAAAGTACGACAGACAGTTGGAAATTAACGATATAAAAATATTTTTTCATCCTTACGAACAATAAATTACTCATTATTCCTCATCTGATCGTATATTTTTTGTTATTTTTTTCTTATACAGGCACTACAGTTCTCTCCTACTACTTTGGTCTTTTATTTAAGCTTTTGAATTGAACAGTGAATATTGTTTGCAAGAAATAGGAAGAAGATAGTTGATAAAATTTGTTTGTAAACCAACTTCATTTTTGAACAAACTTCTTTTAAATATACAAGAAATTTATTAAATTCACTTTTATAATTATAGACTTGTGTGCTTCGATTGAAATACAATTGATGTATAAATTAGAATTATTAAAATATTTCCAATATTTTGTTTTAAATTTAAGTGTTTTTATAGTATATGAATAAATATTTAAGAACAAACAATTATCTGATTCGACACACAATTGAGGAATCAATTAATTCGACAAACAATTAAGGACGACAAACAATTTTGTATTTTACAATAGCTTCCTTGTTGGAATCATTTTAACCGTAAATATAAAAATTATCTGAAAATAAATATGGTAAATATAAATTGAAAAGTTAATTTTTTATTCTTTTAAAATTTATGATAAAGGAAATTCTTACATGTTACTAATGAAATGAATTTTGATTTTTCATGTTGTTCAAATTTTTTAATTCTTATGTAAATTCCCTTTTACGTTTTAATGACATTGCATATTTTAATTATACATTAATTTTTATTTGAGTTTTTTACAGATGTCCCTTAAAGAAAAAAATATTTATAACACTTTTTATGATGAAATAGATTATTGATTTAATTTAAATATAATTTTAATATATTATGTATGCAAACTTTGAATAAACAATGAAATGATTTTTAATACTTAATACAGCAAACTTGACATTTCGAAAATACAATGTCAATTATTGTAATGTAAATGGAAAAAATGTACATACTGGATATTCTTCCAGCTGTTTTAGTTTAGTTTGTTTTTTCAGCGAGCAGTTTGTCAGAAAAAGGCAAAATTTTCACATAACTTATTGTAAAGTTTAAAATTTTTAAATGTTTTTGGAAGATTTGATCTTCATTTTCTACCAAATTTTATATTTTATAATAACTTCCTGGAAAAATCAAAAGATTGAAATTTAATTAAAAAGAAACATCTTGTGAATAACATATTTATTAATTATTAATCTGCATTTGAAACAATAATCATATATTGTTTCACCTTACATTATTGTTGTAGGACTGAATATGAAATTACTTAAATATCTATATCAAATTATTTCAGTGATTTCCTGTAAAACTTATATTGATTTTGTTATTTTAAACCTGCTATTGTCAAACATCAAAGCTACAAAAATAAATTTTAATATTTCGTTTTATATTTAATGTTAAGGTAATTAAAAACAATTTATACAAAATTACAAATTATGTAAATTTCTAGAACTTTGCAAATAATTATTATATATTCTTAAAGTTTTGATATTATTATTTATATTTAATGTTAAGGTAATTAAAAACAATTTATGCAAAATTACAAATTTTGTAAATTTCTAGAACTTTGCAAATAATTATTATATATTCTTAAAGTTTTGATATTATTATTTGTCGTGTGAGTATTTTTAATATCAAAACTTTATCAGCTTGACACTAAATTTAGAAAAAAGCTAGAAGTAATGTATTTATAAAAATAGAAATGTTACGCTACTATTCTAATGTATTTGTAGTTATTTTACGTTAAAAAAAATAAAGAATAATTTATTTAATACATGTTGATTTAGTTGAGTTTTAGTAGAAACAAATAGAATAATTTTATAGCAATATTTCAAAATAATAATCTATTTTATTATTTTGAATTTAATATATATATTTCATCATTTTTTTCTTTTTGAAAATTACTACTTTAAAAACTTTACTTTTTATATCAAATAAAAAAGTAAATGTAGAAGAAAATAAAAAGTAGAGAAAATTAATTTTCTAATTTTAAGTCTACTACAGGTAAAGAATGAAAAATTATAAGTTTATTAGATAATAGTTTAAAAGAGGTGATGCAAAAGTTTTATGATCCCTTAAGAAAATTCTATACTTTAAACATATTTTTTTTTAGAAAGTATGGGTGTTATCTTTATCTAATAACAACATCGTAAAATTTAGATAAGAAAGCCTGCTAATGATGTCTTCGTGTTGTTAGTAAACTATGGTAACAAACAAGGTTAGGGAGTTTCAAATAATGATCATGATGTTAACATGTATTTTTTTTTTAACTATAAGAAGAATTTCGTTTTTTATTCGATATTTTTAAATATTTGAAGTATTTTACATTAGCTATTGAATTATTATAAATTAGTTTTTCAATAGCTAATCTTTCTTTTTTTCGTTTATAGCTTTATAAATAAATTAGAATAATTTATTTATAAAGATGAATTGAATAATTATTTAAACATTACTCTTTACTATATATTTAATTAAAAAAAATATTATGTTTTTCTAGCATTTATTTTAAGGCAAAAATAAGTATGATTGAAGAAAAAATAAAAAAAAATATAAGTAAAAATATTTCAGCGAGAAATGTTTGAAGAATTGTTTTAATAAATTGACTGATTTTTCCCCTTTTCATAATTTTTTTTATATTGGCAATAAAATTGAAGGGAAGCAAAAACTATATTCTAATAAACTTTGGTTTTAATTCATTTAAATATAATATAAGAGCATTTAAATCAATAACGTAAAATTAATAATTGTAATAAGACAATTGGTTCATGTATAATAAATAAGGTTTAAACATGACTTAATTTCGGTTTTGAGATTTATGCCAGACAACGTAATATCTCAATTAATCCAAATGATACCAAAATACAAGACGTTCTTTTTGATCTGAAAATTATAATCAAAATACTATAAACCCAAAATTCATTAATTCCTGATAGTTTTTCAAATTTGATAAAACACGTGTTGAGTTTTAAACATGATTTTGAAAAAAAAAAAAAAAAAAAAAAAAAGAATTATTGCGGGGTATTTCTGGCAAACCAAAGAAAATAAATATATATATTTTTTGTTCTAATGCAGCTGGCAAACACTTAGACAGCTTGGTCTTGGATGCCTTAAGGCAAGCGCTGCACACACGTTACTCACTTTGCATTACCCAGGGGCGCATGTAACTTGAAGACAAGCCACGGACGCTGAGTAACAATGCCCCCGCAACTCTCTACGATCCTATTAGACCGGGACCTACTGTTTAAAGTGGATTCGAACCACTACAGACATCCATGGCACCGCCGGGACTACCTGTGGTACCGAGCGCCAGAGCGCTAGCCACTCGGCCATTCAGGCCCAGAAAATAAATATAATGATCAGAATAAATACAGTGCGCAAAACAGTTAGGGAATATTGGGAGTTCAGTATGAAATAACCATATAATTGATAACTTTTTAAACAAAAATGGAACAGAAAAGGTTAAAAAGAAAAATTATAATATTTACAAAGTTGGGAATATGCAAATTTTGTCTGTGATGTCGAAAACTACTCGTTTTATATAAAGAGTGAAAAGTTACCTACAGAATTCTATTTGTAAGAAGAGCTTTAAAAAATTGACACGCATTGAACATTTTGTAACAGTGACTACGCTGTCTCAGCAAGATGGCATAGTTGAGTCGATAGAATGGAGAACCATGGATCGTTCAGAGTCGGATCAAATGCAATTCGTTGCAGCGGAAGGAGTAGAACTTTCTCAAAGTGTTCTATGAAATTGGTTTTCAGAAACAGGAAATGTTCACCGAAGATCGTGGCAAAGTCGTAAGCGTGCAACAACACAAAATGATCGGTATTTAACACTAATTTCCAAAAGAATCGGCACTATAAAAGTCACTTTCTTGCAACAGCACCTTTAGATGGTTACTGATACCATAGTTTCAACTCAGACTGTTCGAAACCGACTCCACCATATGGGTTTGTATCCTCATAGACCTATAGTTTGTGTTTTGTTAACACAGTACCACTGCGTTGTGTTAACCCAGGAGGTGAGTACAAGAGCATCTCAGATAGGAACGAGATGAGTAGAGTAACATCAACTTCACTGTCGAGTCCCGTTTTAGTGTACAACCTGACAATAGGTGGATCCTCATTTGGAGAGAACTTGGCACACGGAATATTTATGCTTTTGTGCATGAAAGTGTCCGATTTCGGGGTGGCGGAGTGATGGTGTGGTCCGGTATTTCTACCAATGGCCTCACTGACCTGCACATTATCAGAAATGGAGCACTAACGGCTCAACGATGCAAGGAGAGATTCTTAGACTTATTGTGATTCTTAACACTGAAGCATTCGGGGATGAATTCACTCTTATAAGTGATAACGCCAGACAACATTGTGCTCAGCTGGGGGAAAATTTTCTTTTCGAAGAAGGAATACTTCAAATGTATTGTTAAGCATATTCCGCGGAAATGAACCCAACAGAATATGATTGAAACATTCTAGGGAGAAGGGTTGCTATTTGCTTATTCAATTCAATTTAGCAATTGGAAACAATTCAGCAATTGGAGTGTTCTGTTCTACAGGCGTGGGAGAGAATACTCCAGCCCCTCTTTGATAATCTCATTGATTCCACTCCTTCTAGGTGTAAGACATTGCTTTCAGTCAGAGGAAAACATACCCTTTATTAAAATTCAATTGTATCTGAAAAAGTACATTTTTTGTTTGTTTGCATAATATGCGTGAACTGTGCATTTTTTATTTGCCGAGAAAATATTGTCCATAAAATTTAATTGCTCCTTGTTCTTGGCTTTTTTTTCTTTTCTTACATCTTACAACACCTATACATTATATATCATGCACTAAAACATTTCCTCATCTGCAGTTTATACCCAAAATCGCAATGTGCCCTAATTGTTTTGAGCAGTGTATAAAGAATAAATAAATATATAACTATATAACTTGATCGACTAGATAATAACATTATAAAATTTGAAAGCTGTAAAAAAAAATTTGAATAACGATTAAAAAAAAAAAAAAAAAAAAAAAAAAGGAATTCCCCGTTGCTTGTGAGGTAACAAGAATTTTCGTAGAAAATTAAGTATTGTTAAAGTTTTGTAATACGTATTCTCAGACAACTGAAATATCGAAGAAAATGGTAGAACTTTGTATCCGAAAACGCTTTATAGCTTGTTTCTTGGCTCTTCTTATTTCGCACAAAGGAGATGAGTTTAGACATAGTGTATGAAGTTTAGAGTTTGATAGGCATGTTTTTGTGCGAAATATAAAAAGTAGTATATCTTCCTTTCGATTTATAGGGAGAAAGAGATCAGAAGATTTAAGAATATTTAAATGAATGAATTTATAAGCGTGTTTTCTGCTTACCCATCGATCTACTTTTTTGTAGAGTCTTATTTGTTGAAATATAAGAACCTCTGGAGATATCCAGTCGAAAATGATGGTGTCGGCTGCTGATTTTGCTGGAATTCCAGTTAGTTCTTCTTGGTAATGCCAACATGCCCTGAAATCAGAAAAATTCTGTAGTTTAAGGCTATTTAAGCCTTTTTTAGTTGATTTTCGAGTAGTTTGATGATTCTACTGGTTTTGAAAGTTGTATTTTTTAAACTCGAAGATCCTTTCAGATAGGATGACATAGTTGTAAGTTTAAAAAACGTACGACGAAATGGTTAAAATTGGTACAAGAGATTCATCTGTGAAAACGCTAATGTAATATGTTTGGAATAAGACTCTTGGCAAACTGCATTAAGAACAACTAATAAATGCTTTAAATATGGCTTAGAGCATCTGAAGCTAAAATAACCTTGTCTTCCTAATGTTAATCTTTATATTGTTATTAATTTGTTTAATGACGTAATAGGGTAACTGCTTGTTTAAAAGGTTAAATCCTCGAGGTGAAATGTGATTTTGGCGTTGTGACTAACTGGTGGTGAATTGGGGATTAAATTGAAAGGAAAGATGTTAAGGTTGGCAAAAATTTTAAAGGGAAATGTAGTGTTTCAGCCTTAGTAAGAAATTTCCAGATCTAAAGTAGAGGGACGAAAAAGTGACTGAAAATAAATTTGAGTAAATTTAAGTTAATTTGTTCCCCAGGAGTGTAGAATACATTTCGCCGTTTCTTGTCAAATTACTGCTTCCGTTGATCTTGATTCAGTGAAATTCGTTCGCTTATATCGTTTGTGAAAGTTGCAAACGTTTTTAAATACTAAGTGATTTCTGCTAAGTAGTATTTTTCCCCCAGCTTTGAAATCTTTAATGGTTTCGTCGACTGTTCTCAATTCTCTTCCAAATTGTAGGAAAGCAGGTGTAGGATTAAGGGTTTCATAGACAGACATATTCGTAGAAAAAGGAATAACTGGAAATTTTGAATGCCATCTGTCATGTTCATCTCCTACAAGAATTGCTAACCGGTGCTTAAGATCTCAAATTTTGCTTTCCCCCGGATTCTCTTGGGGGAAGTAACTGGTATAAAGTTTTGATTAATGTTGAGGATAAAACAAATTTTTTGAAGGACAGAGCTAATAAACTGGAGTACATTGCCAGTGATGATTCTCCTTTTATACAATAACGCGAGAAGACTTCTCCGATTAAGGCACATTCGTCTGCAGTGGTTTGAGGAAGAGAAATAACTCAACCCATCTATTAGTAGTGCAATTTTATATAATACATCATCACTTCTCCTAAATCTCCTGCCACAGGATAATTATGATGTTTTGGCATAGTGGATTCACACTTATGAATCGGGATGAACAGTTGGACTTCTTCCGAGTCAGAATCTGGTACGTATCGGTATAATATTCATCATCTAATACATATCGCTATAGTATTCTTGACAAAAAAAAATTTTCTGTTGACATTGTGTTCTTTTTTTAAGTAAATTCAAAATTTTCAATAATTTTTCTCACATTTTTATCTTTAAGCTGGGAATCTCGAATGACCTTTTAAGTTCTTATAGGTACGTCAGTTAAAACCATGCTAAACGCTTTTCTACCATGCTAAAATATTTCTTTGCATACTGAGTAAGATACAATGTCGGCAATGATGGTGGCCTTACAAAAAAAAAAAAAACTATCAGAAAAATCCGAAAACCCTAACTGACGGAAAAAAATCAAGCTAACTTTTACTTAATAGCACTTACATAAACTGCTTTTAACTTATCAAGTATTAGGCAATTTATTTCAAACAGAAACCCATATAATAAACTTCAGATTTGTAGATCGAGTTGCAGTTTTTCATCGCATTGATGGCTTCCATAGATTTCATACTAATAAGAAAAATAGTAGCTGAAAATATTTTTAAGATTTCGGTTGTAAGCGATTCTAGAAATTAGTAAATTATCTTTCACATTTTTTGTACAATTTTTTCAAATAGGTTAATGAGGTAAAAAACAATAGTTCCAATTACATTGCAGTCTAGTTTTTTTAAGAGTAAAATTCCAGAAAGGTCTAGTTGCTCATAAGTTCTTACTTACAGTCACTTCCAAATTCCCAAAACTGTTTTTTAAATGGAACTAAAGTATAATTACATAATTAAGAAATTTTCCCCGAAATTTCCAGACGTGTTTTGATGAAGAAATAAAGAAACTTTAGAATATTCCCATCTTGAATTACATTTGACATAAAAGATAGTGATTTTTCAAATTCCAATAATTAGTTTTCAAAATCGTTTAATTGCCGATATTTCAGTTTTCTGGAACAATATTTTTTTATAATAATGCCTGTATAAAAATATTATAATTTAAGAAGGAAATTCCTGCTAACAACTATATATACACTGAAGTGACAAAAGTCATGGGATACCTCTTAATATCGTGTCGGCCCTCCTTCCGCCCGGCGAAGTGCAGCAACTCGACGTGGCATGGACTCAACAAGTCGTTGGAAGTCTTCTGCAGGAATATTGAGCCATGCTGTCTCGATAGACGTCCATAATTGTAAAAGCGTTGATGGTGCAGGATTTTGGGCACGAACAGACCTCTCGATGATGTCCCATAAATGCTCGATGGGATTCATGTCGGGTGATCTAGGTGGCCAGATCATTCGTTGGAATTGTCCAGAATGTTCTTCAAACCAATCGCGAACAGTTGTGGCCCGGTGACATGGCGCATTGTCATCCATAAAAATCCCATCCTTGTTTGGGTACATGAAGTCCATGAATGGCTGCAAGTGATCTCCAAGTAGCCGAACATAAGCATTTCCAGTCAATGTTCGGTCCAGTCGCACCAGAGGACCAAGTCCATGCCATGAAAAAACAGCCCTCACCATTACGGAGCCACCACCAGCTTGAACAGTGCCTTGCTGACAGTTTGGGTCCATGCCTTCGTGGGGTCTGCGCCACACTCGAACCCTACCATCAGCTCTTACCAACTGAAATCGTGAATCATCGGACCAGGCCACGGTTTTCCATTCATCTAGGGACCAACCGATATGCTCACGTGCCCACGAGTCGCTGCAAGCGATGTCGTTCTGTCAGTAAAGGCACTCGAGTCGGTCTTCTGCTGGAATAGCCCAAGAAAGCCAAATTTCTCCGCACAGTTCTAACAGACAAGTCCATTGTACGTCCCACATTGATTTCTGCGGTTATTTGACGCAGTGTTGCTTGTCTGTTAGAATTTACGACTCTTTGCAGACGTCGCCAGTCTCGGTCGTTAAGTGCAGGCGGTCGACCACTGCGTTGTCCATGGTGGGATGTTATGCCTGAAATTTCATACTCTCGGCACACTCTTGACACAGTGTATCTGGGAATGTTGAATTCCCTAACGATTTCCGAAATGGCATGACCCATGCGTCTAGCTCCAACTAACATTCCGCGTTCAAGGTCTGTTAATTCCCTTCGTGAGGTCATCATCACGTCAAAACCTCTTCACATGAATAACTTGAAGAGAAATGAAAGCTCTGCGAAAGCACTGCGCATTTATACCTGTTCTACACGATGCTACTGCCATATGAAAATTTGCATATTGCTATCCCATGACTTTTGTCACTGCAGTGTATATATATATACATATATAAAGATGATAGTACAAAAATATGATTTTTTTAAAAATTATATTTTATATATAAAGAAAAAACTGATTTAGGGAATATTCAAATTAAATTACGAAATAAGAATCTTTACGAAGGTTAATCTATAGAAGTACTTAAATAGAGAATATGGCTATCAGATTTAAAAGGAAATACTCATTTAAAAAACTAAAAAAATATACATAACAACTATGAACCAACATTCATAACGTTGAAATTTAATTCTCAAAATTAAATTACCACTCAAAAATGAAAGCTGTTTTAGAGAAAATTCAATTTTAATTATTAAATAAGAATTGATTATAACCAATTAATGTTATAACGACATTGATTTTTTCTGCAAAGAACAAAGTTACTTAATTGCAATTAATTTCTAAAGATTAAAGCATCTGTAAACCATTTTTGTTTCTTTTAAATCCCATGCAGCCTTCACACAACTTACTACATACACTAAATTAATTCGTTTTCCTGACCCTTGCTGCCTTCGCGGGATTCATTATCTTTCGAAATTTGGTGTTTCACTCATTAGGCAGCAATCAGATCGTCTTGTGCACGGTCTGGCGAATTCCCAAAATCCGAAAATAATTGCCATTTTTGAAGTTTTTGAAAATAATTGCCGTAAAAACCCGATGAAAGGACCGATGGAATAAAAGTCTAATGTGCTTTGAATACCTTATTTTGCTTATTAGAGGTCAGATCCACGAAATTCCCTACTTTAGAATGGTGATGATTCTGCTGGGGTATTCAATCATTGTTAATCCGATAGAATGAGAACTGTAATTGTATTTTTCGTTGTTGGGTAATTCTACGTTTTCGATTGCAAAATTTGTAAAGCTTATTATGGGAAACGAAGCTTAGGTATCATTGTTTTGATTCGACTTATTAGATTGTAGTTCCTTTTTTGCCATTCCGGAAAAACTCATTATTTGAATTTCGAGGTTAAATTGGATGAAAAAATGAAAAGTTTCGGGTTACTTTTATTAATGTACTTATCATTGTTACTCGATTTATGAAATTGATTTAAGGAATTAAATTTCTTTATTCAAATAAATATGCTGAATGTTTAGTAATTATTGTACTGTAGATAACTAAATACATAATTAGCTTTAAAATAATACAGTGACAGTTTTTGTGGTATTATAAGATTTAATTTATTTACATTTTGCATTTTACATTTCTTCTCGAAAAGCTTATATTAGCTACAAAGCATTTTTCTTTAAAACACATTAACTAAACAGATAAAGCATTTTATTATTGGGGGGGGATTTATAAGTACAGATAGATATTATAATAAATTCACTTCTTTATATATAATTAAATCAGTTGCATGGTTTTAAGTTTTATAATAATAAAGAAGTAAGACATATTATAAATAAATATTAACCATAAACAAAATTTAACTTTTGTCTGTTAAATTAATTGAAAGGATTGTTTGTTATGGAATATTTTGCTCTGATTTTAAATTTGCCCAGCTTTTTTTTGTAATGGGTAAAGGTTTTCGTTTCGTAATTCCAAAATAAAAAGTCCTTATTGTTGTAAAGTTATTAATTTTATTTAATTTACTTACATGTATTAATTTAAAGGAAAATGCAGTTTTTAAATACACTACTTAAAATTGCTACACCAGAAAGAAATGCAGATAATAAAATGATATTTATTGGACAAATATATTATACTGGAAATAACAAGGCCTAAAATTTTGTTCATCAGTCTACAGTTAAAGTGTTCAAAATTAGAAATTAATTGTTTTATTAAAATATTATACGTAAATTTAAAAAATACCAATTAATTGAATTCAATATAAATAATAACAAAATTATTGATGATAAAAGCATTAAGTGTATATTTTTATTATAAATATTAAAGGTAAAAAAATATTTTTCGTCTTGTTTATGTTTCTTTTCATATATCTATTGGCAAGATAAGGGAAGCGAAAGAATGTTAAAAGATTAAAATCTAAAGTATTTCTTGAAAATAACACGTTAAATATTTCATCCCCTTTAAAAGTTTATAAAGTTTTCAAAAGTTCCCTCATTCAAAGTCAAAAAATAGAAGCAAGAATAGTTCCTTTTTTTTAGAAAAACGTTTTATTTTATTTTTCTCGCATCAAGCTCTTTTGTAATTCTTTACCTCCACGATAGTATTCATAAAAGCTTAGGCAAATATGTTAATATTTTGAATTGTTCACTTTTTTAATAATACCGGTGTCATCAATCAAAAACGTTTTCTTCAATATGGCTTTCGTACTAATTTGGCACAGAAGAACGAAAACTTTTGAGAGAAATATCAAAATTCTTAAAATTTTACTTTTTTAACTTTTTTGAGAGATTTTTGTTAACACTGACATATTTTCAAACCTGTAACTTTTTTGTAAAAATTCATTTGAAAGACATTAAAAATTATATTCAAGCTAAACAATAAAGATATATCAAAATAAGTACATACAATAAATTAAGTTAAATAAAAAAAATCATATGAACAAAAAAGTATTGCTTATTAGAATCAAAATGCATTAAAGTGGTACAAAAATAATTTCAGGCACACTAAACGAAATGAATTATTTATTTTTATGCTGTTTTTTAATAAATTATACAATCTTTTATTTAATATTTCCTTTTATTAAAAGTAAAAATGTATTTCATCTATCATCATAAGACTTCCTAATAAAAGTTTTAAAATAGGAATGTATTTCGTATAACTGATGCAATTAAAATTTTGTTTATTAATTTTTTATGTATTTATATTAATTTTATTATTATTATTATTTTATCCGAGTAAAAATTTCATATGTTGGAGAAAATAAATGAATTGTCTAATTGATGACTGTGAAATTTATTTTAATTCTCTAATAATTTATAAAATTTAATTTTGAAATATTTGAATCACAGTAAGTTTTCTAAAGAAATTTCGATTAAAAAAAATGTAAAACTTTAGAATCTGACCTAATGAATCCAACATTAAATTAAATTCCAGCATTTCAACATTACATTTCACTCAAAACTTTTTAAGGTTTAATAAAAAAAAAGTTAAATTCAATCGCTTTTGAAGAATCTTTACCAAACAGAATAGTCTGAAGGCATATAATTTAATTAGCAAAAGACAATGGGTTTTATGAATAATAGGAAGGTATTAACCAAATTATTTTAAAAATATGACATTGGGGATAAAAAATATTGGTAATGAGGACACTGTTGTATGTATTAAATATGCAAATATTACATATGTATGAATTCACTGTATTTCTCTTCTATTCTTACTATAACATGATATTTAACATTTGTCAAACCGTTAACACTGGAGACATAAAAAATGTTGTTAAATTGGCATATAACTTAACAATACTGTAACAATATATAATACGAAACTGAAAGTCAAGATTTTTCAATTAAACAAAAGCTGAAAAAGAAATCAAAATATTTATAATAATGAGAACATCAAAAAAGCATCGCAATCAGCACATACAGAAGCTTTGTATAGTAATTGAAATAAGTTTGAATTAATATAGTTTAATATAATTAAGTTAATATAAGATAGTATAGTTTAATATAGTTAAACTAATATAAGATAGTATAGTTTAATATAATTAAATTAGAATAATATAGTTTGAGAAATAGTTGTTAAGAAGCCAAATTTCCTTCTAATGTTCTCCCATTCTGAAATTAAAGCAAAAATTAAAATACAGTAAAAAACTCCGATTACTGAAAAAAATATAGAAGAAATATCTTGAACTGTCACATCATCTTATCATTACTACAGGAGGGTAGAAAAAAGTTCGTGAAATTTTTTTAAATATTAAAGGAAACACTTTAACACTTTTATTATAACTCTGTTACTTACTTTTTGGAAACTACTTAGTTTAAAAGATGTGAAATCTTGCGCAACTGTATTTCTTGTACGGATCAAAGTTTACATATTTTTTGTAATCCATAGAGTTTTTAAGTTATAAAAGAATTAAAAAATTCAAGCCATAAAATTCAAATCACTTCTAATATGAATTATTAATGAAATTTAATTTAGAATATTGGAATATTGTACTACAGTTGTTATTATAAAGAATAATGCAATAAAAGATTATGATACATTAAGTATTTAATTTAAAAAGGACTGATATTTCGTTTATAAACGAACACATTCCTTAAATTTTCACAATACATTCCTTAAATATTCCGAAGACGTTCCAAAATAATATTTTAATTAATTAAAAGAACTTCATGATAAATGAAACGCATGAAAGTAAAATAGATATTTTAACTTCTTACGATTGAATGCATTTTTGCGTAGGTAGGAATTGTATACATATAAAAAAAAACTATTCAGACATATGAAGCCCTAGGTATCATACTTGCCACAGAAATTCAATAAATTTTGGTTTGAGATATTTTGAGGTATGAGCTCAAGAATCATATGAAAAACAACTGTTAAACTCTAACAATTACGATTACAGTGATAAAATTTCGAAAAGTCTAATGGCAATTACTTTTATTATTGGAATGGGTTTTCCACTTTGGAAAACCCTAAATTCATTGGAGAGGTACCTGTAGTACGAATATAGGTGGCGCTAGACAGACTAAGAAGACAAGAGGAAGCAATTGTGACGCTCATCAGAAAACAACATTCTTTTTTAATGACAGCACTTTTTACAAAAGTATCTTCGGCTCCGATTGCAGTCTATTGAAATTCCCTCGAAACGAGAAGAAGAGACTAATGTAAGCAAATTTCCTGGTTCGGCGTAAGACAATGTCATGATTGATGATGTTACACGTGAAAGAAAGGACGCTGCAAAATGCGTGCAGGGCATGCTGCTTCTTTAACAAAATGCAGCTTACAGGAAAACAATGCCAGATTTTTTACCTAAGAAGGGCAAGATGCCCCAGAGGCTTTGCATGTCTACAGCAGAAACCAACGGCTACGCCTATGCCGGTATCTACTAAAAGCTTTAAGGGATTTATTACGCAAATTTGAAGAAACTGGTTTCACATGTTGGACGATCACTGTTTGGACGACCTTCCGTTCTTGACGTGGGTGGTGCAGAAGGCCATGAGATGATAAGCGAAGTTATTCTTACAAGTGCACATGGTGTTGCACGCATGTCGAATTCTATGACCCGCAAGATTCTTCGCTCTGTTCTACACATGTTTTCCTATCGCTTTCAGCTACCAACTATGGTTACATGTCACGAATGAATTCCTAATCCGGTATGGTCCGGCATGCTGGACTTTATGCGTTCTATGGATGCATAAAGTCCATTCTCTAATTCGAAGAACTGCCATGCACTGGGCAGACAGTAAACAGAATAACGTAGTTATACTTCCGTTAAACAAATTAAAAAAAATGATTGTGTAGTACGGTATAACAAGCATCTACATCCGCGCCTTTAGCGTTTTGAAGGTTATTGTCGAATGTCTACAAAGTGATGGTAGAAAGTATCCGCTTAGAAAAATAGACCAATTACGTAATTCATGATTTATAATGGGAAAACTACTCTATCTGACATCGTATAGATGCAAAATGGTATTTTTATACACTGTTAAATTACTGCGTCTACTGTCAAAATTTCTAGGCAGAACAGTTTGAGGATTGGCTGCGTCATTTTACGTTTCCATGGCCGCCAAAGTCCAATCAACCGTTGGGGGTTGTTGGAATTTATTAATGAAATACGAGACTTACCAATATTCATAAAAAAAAATTAATCGAGATCATTGTTACAACCCTAAAAACATGTCTTAATTTCCAGCCTTCAGATATGCTCAACTACTACAGTGACTTGGAATTAATGAACGAATTTATTTAATTAAATATTAATTTAATTAATACAAATTAAAATTTATATATTTTATGAAAGTTTTTTTGTGAGAATGTAAATTGCTTAGTCATCTTTTAAGTTTAATAACTCCAACATGTTAAGTTTAATAACTCCAACATATTATTAATTTCTCCAACATGAATTATTTTAAGCATTTAAATAATGCTAGATTTACAGAATATGTGTATAGAATCCTACTGTACAACTTTTCTTAAGTTACAATTTTGATTCGATGTCTATCTCCCTTGATCATGCCAATATTAAAAATGCTTTGAATAGAATTATTATTACATGAGTCATCACTAATATACATGTATATTTACAAACGATAATTTATTAATAATATTTTAATTAAACGACGTATTTACAAGTCGATCTTGGAAGTGCTTTTTTCTTTCAAAATTGTACTCAAAGTCCAAAACCCCGCATATAAGCCGAAAAAAAGGATAATTATTGTATAGTTCAAATATGCAGCCATAAGGGCGAAAATGTTGCCAAGCAGGTAAAATGGAGGGGATATTTTTTAATCAAATCACTGTACTTAAAGTAAAACGCCAGATGCCAACAGCGACATTACGATTCCGATAGCCCTATCTGAAGCTAGCATATTGTTCTATTTCTTCCAATTCAGTTGTTGTCTTCTAACAACAAAACACAAAAAGTAAAATAAAAGTTTAAAATAAATTACCTTCTTCATTGTTATTTTTATACGCTAATTACTTGCGTTATTATTAATTCTGGTGCTTTATTTTATTGTTGCCTCTACTGTATTTATTTGTAATTTCACTTTAATCGGAAACTTTTCCAACAATAAATTTTTCTTTTTGACGACTACACAGTAAACCACAATATAAACAATTTTCAAAATAAAGCAATTTATTTTCATAAAACAAGTAACTCATCTCATTTAAAATAATTTTACATAAACCTAAGAAATGCAAACAAAATATAAAAAAGTGCTATATTTAGCGATTTATGGCTCGCAACCGGCTAATGGAAAAATACCTATATTTTTTGCAAGATGAGCAGATCCGTATATAAGCCGACCCCTATAATTTAGCTTTAGTAATAAATATAAAAAATTCTCAGTTATGCTCAGAAATATACGGTATATTTTCTTATATGCATTAAATCCTACCTTTCAAATATTCTGAATTTGTCTTCGAGACTCAATTAATTTGTGGAGAACAGTATATTAGTAGAAGAAGTATTTTTTAAAAATAATTTAATTAATTGAAATTTAAGGTTATTGTAATTTGTACTTTTTTTATTCATCGAAAAAGATGTTTTATTTCCTTCTAGTTCCAAATAAAGAAAACATTTGTTCAACATTAAATATGGCTGGAAAAGGCTTTGCATTACATGCTAAATCCTTTCTATGTCCTTAAAATATATGCTTTTAAGTTCTGCCCTTCAGATATGTCCAATTTACAAACGTGACTCGATTAACGTCACGACGTTAATTTTCATTCACATTTCAGAATGAATCCTTCATAAGCCTTCACATGGATGGAGTTAAATCTCGTCCGACATTGACATGCAAAACAGCCGGATGGAGTCATTTCGGTAGTTCTGATGTTTATGCTTCATGAGTTCCTTCTTTTGTGAAGAGAAGACGTTATGCAAATTAGTCCAAGTCCACGTCCACCATTTGAACACTCAGACGAGCAGAAGGGGATTTAGAACTGCTGAAGAAATGACCGTTTATAACTCGGACGGCTTTTCGGATGTAATCCCCACGTCTTCGCTGAGAATGCCTTTTCTTAGGGAAAAATGCGCTTGGAAAAGGGAATTTATGTGGATATTTTTCCCTGCGTGGCTCTGGAGAAAGCTCTGAGACACCATCACTTATTTTAAGAACTTTTCGAAATGTATATAGAGAATGGTATTTGAAAAGGTACTTTGGAACGTAGCATCGAGGCGAATAGCTTTCGTATGGATATTTATGTATTGATTAGAGTTGAAATTTTAAAAAAAGAATTATGCTGGAGAATTTTTTAAAAAAGATAATATTGAGATATGACTATACAGCACAGAGCACAATTTCTTTAGTTATAAATTTTTTATTTAATTTGTACCGAGATGATTTTTAAGTTGAGTGCTTAGTAGTTTTTATAAACTAGAATTTATTCGTTGTATTTTCGATATACTTTCATATTTATGAATTGTATCTATCTAATATCTTTTCCATAATATGCTTTGGTATGTATGTAAATAAAGGCAGGAATGATATTTACTACATGTTAAAGATGTATAAATAGGAAAATGCTAATAAGAGGTGTCTTGTTAGTAACAAGGGAATATATATTCATTTGAAATATATATTATTTGTATTATTCAATACAAAAAATGTATTTGAAATAATTGTGAATTAGTTAGTGAGAAAACAATTTATTCTTCATTAATGACTCTTTGTTAATTCCTAAGCACATATATTGGAGGAATTTTAACTACTTCTTTTTCCTAAAATTTTATAAATTTCTTCCAAATCAGTTAATGAGATTTATATTTCTTATAATGTGATTTCATTATCAATAACTGAAAAAGATTAAAAAATTGAAAAAAATTATTTGAATCCTACAATATTAGAATTAAATTATTCTTATACGTGTTCTTATTTAACTTCAACTTTAACGTAATTTTCAAGTAACAACGTATTTCACTGCAAAGTTTAAACTAGTTGAAATTTTCCTTAGGTAGCGAAATAAAAAAAGTTCACATTCAAATATAAGTTAAACATCAAGATGTTTTAAATAAAAACTGAGATAGTAAAATGAGTAGTTAATTTTAAGTTATTTAAGTATTAAAATAAAAAGAATAAAATAACAATTTCTATAATTTATTGAATTTTTTCTGTTCCTAGAATGTATTTAAGGAAAAAATTCTTATGCTTAGAAACCACATTTTGAAAAAATAAACATTTATATGAATTTATTTTACTGTTATTAATACCGTTATTTTACTATTATTAATAATAGAATGAATATATGCTAGTACATCATATTTATATAAACACGACATGTACATAAACACAACAAATTTGTAATACTAAAGGCAGTCCTTCCATAAGATATTTTTTAAAAAATTTCTAACTTACCATTCACAAATTTTTGTATTAGATTTGTATAAAACTTTCAAAAATTTCACTTTAAAAATAAATTTTTATTATAAATAGAAGGAATAATACTTTACATTGTTGACAGTGAAAAATTTTAACATTTAACATGTATGAATCTAGCAGATCTAATACCAGCAATGACCATTGCATAAGAAATGTTTGTTTGAACACAATGCTAGGACACAATAAATATTGTTAAGACATAAAATAGATTGTCAGGGCAGTCCAAATGCAAATTTGAAGCCCATTTTTCCTTTTCCTCCCTTTCTCTCAGAGTTAAAACAATTTCCCCTGACACGGCTGTAACACAAAATATTGATTTTTTTCCCGATTCCGGAGTTCTATGGAACTGTATATTCATTGTTTCTTTCTTGTGCTTTATGTTAGATGTATAAAAATATCTGTTGCATTTCGTGAATATAGTTTTAGTGGTATCTGTTGCATTAAAAAAGAACTTAATTTCATCTATTAACAAGTATCTATGTTACGATGCACAACAAATTGCTAATTGAAATTGCAAATTGTTTGATTACATTTTCAAAATTCTCTTAATGTTCTACAACTCGGGAAGTTCCCAAAATGTAGTAAGAAAATTTCGGAGATAGGAATGTTAACGAATGTTATTTATAAATCTTGTCAAAAAACTTATTTGATTGTCGATGCCTTTACGAGTTTCTTTGTTTTTTATTGACCTCCTAAATATTACCAATACGTTGAAATAACAAAAAAACAAAAACGTTTAAGATTATTGTAGATTGATTTTTCTACCTACAATTTATCATATTTTCAATAAAGTATATATTATTAAATACGCTTAACATTTAAACAATGTTTTTTATTTATTCTTTTAATTCTACATATTTCATAGGAAGTATAAATAATGTATAAAATATAAATTTTAATGTAAGTAACAAAAATATAAAAATATGTATATATATAGTTATGTAAATAAGATATTTTTATGTATACATTATTATAATTCACTCTTAATACTGTTGCTATTCAAAACGGAGGTTAATAAAAGTTAACAGAATCAAATATTATCCGTGAAATGATATAGTTTTGCCTATCATTACTAAAGTAATTTAAAATAATATGACACTTGGCAGTCGACATCAAACACATTAGTTACTTAAATCTATAATATCAGGATTCTTTATAATAGGCAATGTATGCATTTTATTACATACCTAAAACTTTTTAATTTATTAGTAAAAGTAAAAAAAAAAAGTTTTTCTCTATCTATTGGAAACTTTTTTTTTTATTATATATATATTTTTATACTTTTATACAATTTTCTTTTTTGTGATTATAGCTATAAAGAAAAATAAATTACAAAACTTATTATTGTGTAACAATAACAACCGTGTAACAATTATTACAGTATATAACAACATAATATATGTATTAAAAATATTTATCTGCTGTAGTCTAATCTATATTTGTTTGCTTATTATGGATTGTAGTCATATAATAAGCAATATGTTCTAAAATATTTATATTTAAAAAGAAACAATATATTTAATATGTTGTGAAATTAATAAAATAAACTCAATTTTTGTGAGATTTATAATGTATATTCTAGACTAATACAATATAAATATTATAATTTATTTATAAATAAATATAATACACATATGAAATGTACTATAATTATTACCATATATTTAAAAAATATGAATTTTTAAAAGTAATATCAATTTTGCTTTAAAGGGAAAAATTGTTCGTAAAAATCCCTACATAAACTAAAACAACAATATTTTTACGAGTAACCTCAGATGAATCGCATTTCGTTCTGATGAGGAGATATTCTTCTATGATAAAGTAATCTTTATAAATCGCATAGTAAACCGCTTTCGGAAGAAGAATAAAGTAAAAGGTATTCATTTAATGTGGCTGAAAAGCCGGTGGCATTGTTACCGCATAAAAGAAAGATAAATTCAGCCATTGTGTCGAGAAAATGAAATGGAGGTTTGAAAGCTTAAATCCACTTGGTGTAACTCGAGTGGGAATGTATGACAAGGAAATTTCAATGCTCTTGATGTATAAATTATACGGGAATCCCTGTAGGGATTTATCTGTGAAGGGAAATAATATTGTGTCTGCATTTTGTAAGCAATTTTTTCTGCAGATTAAGAGTTAATAGAATCCGCTATAATAATAATATGTAAATGACAAGAATTGAAAATAAAATAAATACATGTCTTATATTTCCTATGCATCAGTTGAAATCATTAATATATGCGGATAGCCCATTAATTATTGGATACATCACAAAATTAGATAAAACATGAAGTGATATTAATAAGGTATCGATTCATTTACAATACGGCTACGAAACTTAACGAATTTTGATGTGAAATTTCTTGGTTACTACTAATATATTTAAGTAATACTCCCTTTCCTGATTTCCTGCCAGGCATTGTCAAGCATTTTAAGGGTTATTGAATACTATGTGATTCTATATGAGCCTAGAATAGGATTATTTGGGATTATGAGAAAGCGTGTGGCTCCAAAGGAACTGAAACAGTGTGTTGCAGTAATTAAAAATACTATAACTCGTTGGATAGTTAATTGTTTGTTTACAGAAAACTTCCAAAAAAACTTTTTTTAAATATATGATCGTGTACTCATTTCAAATTTCACTCATAACTATTAATTTAAATAACAAAATAACAAAAAAATCATACAATAAAAAAATATGACAGTCCTTGGTATCAATGCGAGCTTTGCAATCTGCTGGTATGACTGTGTAAAATCGATGAACACATTACAAAGTTCTATTAAAAATAAACAAATAATATAAAAATAACTGCTTTTACTAGTAGACGGCATAAATATACAAAGCTGGCAAATTTTGATGTGATAAATCTTGTTCTCTGATAGTAATCCAAACAATAATCGAGTTCATGCCATGTACTGGCGAGCAATTGAAAATGTATGGAATGCATTATACTGAACATATAGTTTTTTTGATTGACAGCAAATGAATCAATATAACACAACTGCTATTCTAAAACTCAATATATCTTAACGAAAACTCCATAACTCTTCAGATGCATGCAACATATGGTATAAAATTGACTATGGTATGGTTTAATAAGCAACCAAGATATCACATATAGAAAACTGTAAACATTTGTAATTATGATGAAATAAATTATTTCTAATTTATTATACATTTTTTAATGTGTATAACATTAATTATTATATATATTACAATGACCCAAGATTTAATAAACACAATGTATAATGTGTTTATTAAATCTTGGGTACCGTGTAGGATTTATGATCGTAAATGGAAATTCCTGCCATTCCTTTTAAAATGTAGATTTTAACTGTTTCAGAGAGGGAGGAGAAAAATGATGAACAATTAAGTCTATTTCAAAGATTATTAAAATAGTGCATATACTTTTAATCACATATCCTGTCTATATATGCACCTTCATGTTACTTTTCCTCATTGAAAATTTTTTTATTTCATTTCTGCAGGATATAGTGACATGAATGGAGCAGGATTTTATTTTTTTTAGATTCACATCAAATTTTTATACGAAAATTCTGCTCTTTTTTTAAGATTAGTTTTCATGTTTAGTCCGATCTGGAAAATTGGTAAGCATCCAAGTCGGACGAATTTAAAAGGAACGGCTTTATGGGGAGAAAATGTCATTCAAAAGGAATTTTAATTACAAAAAAATTTAAATTTGTAATAATTAAAACTTTATATTACAGGGTGTTTAAATAAAACTAGATGAAAAAAATCCACACTAATTGTTATTTTTTCATTCAAAGCAGCTCTTCGCTGTGTATATCTGACTAGCCCCCTATCAATTAATCGATTTCTCCATTTCCTCTGATAATCGGATAGTTACCATTCCATGTTATCTGTGGTAGGATTGCACTTAGTTTATTTTGTAATTTTATTTAAATTTGGATATAACATGAGAAAAGTTTGATGCTTTCGTTCAATGGTAAAGAGACCAGCGAAATAAAAAAAATAAAAAGCCCATACTAAAACCAACTGTAAAAATTAACTGAAAAAAAATAGATGGCGAATACAAATATAAAAATTTAATTGATAACAATGTTTTGCACACAAATACTTTCTACTTTTATAGTTCAACTTTTTAACAATCAACTTTAATTTTAAGATAATTTTTAAATCAAGTTTCCAAACGGCTTAAGATACTACTGGATAGCACCAGACAGGAAATAGTTTCTTAATGAAAAACGGACAAGTTAGAATTTATTAGTAATTCTTTGCTAAATACAAGGTGAAAGAAATAATATCAGATAATAATAATTAGAATATGAATGCGATATATATATATTAAACCACCACTTAATACCAGTTGAATACCACTTCCACCTGATCACGTGCCTTCCACGTCATCCAGGCGAGTTCATTGCAAAATGTAGGGGTGGTCATAATGTTTTGGCTCTTGAGTGTATATATATTATGTATATATGTAGATTAGTTGCCGTTGATTAAATAAAACAAGGCCTATTAAAAATAATAATTTATGTTAGCATTTAAGTACAAGCTACAAACACTTTCGCTACAATGCCTGTCTTCAATAATTAGAATAAATATACCCGTTGCGAACATACAAAGTATAATGTACGAAAATATAAAAGTAATGGTGCCATTACTTTGCATTGTCATTTATAGTTCAAGAAATTAATAAAGTATTATTATTAAAGATAAATACTTCTTAATAATATACCCTTAAAATACAGCATTACAATTATATCTTCGTACAATATTACAATGGCAACCTTTCTACAGAACTTCACAGAGTAGTACGCCAGTTTTTTAACTTCGATCGTTAATGTAATAAATATTTTTAAGAAATCACCTGTAAATACAACATAATAATGCCATTTATAATTCCGTAATTTCGGCTGTATTTGTCTCGATTCTGACACCATATTATGTAGATTAGTTGCCATTGGTTAAATAAAGCAAGACCTTTCAAAAGTATAATTATACATTAACATTTAAATGCAAACAATTTCGGCAAGAAGCCATTCATCAATGTCTAGAATAATTCCATTTGTAACAAACATACAAAGTGTAATATACCAAAATACAGAGTAGTCAAGTACAAAGTTTATAACTCAAGAAATTAATAATTCCTCCATTTCAACCATCTTGCTTTATTTCGACCCCTGAATCGGCCAAAATTCATCAAGTCAGCTGATGTAACTGTAATGTTTGTTTGACCGACTTTATTTACATCGTAGTGGCCATGAAGTTTATAGTTTCCGATTTCATATGGTCCTTGATATTTCGAACGCAACTTTCAAACAGTAATAAGTAGTAAGGAATTACTCTCTCTCTCTGTACATATATATATATATATATATATATATATATATATTTCATATTCCAGAGTGACTTTAAAGCTGTACTAGTTTGTGTTGCAATATTTTTCTCTGATTCAATTATTCTTTTTTAGCTAAAAAAACTACGAATAATTTTTAATTGTTTAAACAAAACCCATTTTCTGTCTGGCATTATATGGTGCCTTGATTTCGAAATTTTCTTTATTTTTAAATTTAATTGTTAAAAATATTAATTAAATTAAAGTTAACTGTTTAAAATTTTTTCTTTAAATTTATGGATTGCGATCTTTTTCTAATGTATTTTTTATTTCTTTCCAATATTCTATTAAATAGTCTTATTTATATTGTACTTTCTAAATTTTATTTATTTATAAGTTATAGTTTTGCAAGTTAGAAACCAATATTCTTATTCGTTATCAGTGTAGGTAATTGTATTCCCATTAATTGCATTGGCATTAATGTTAGCATTAATTTTCTTTTATGGAGAAATAATTCGGATTATTATCATTTCGACTAGATAATTGTCTTTAGTAATTAAATAGCAAAATTAAGTTAATTAATGAAAATTACAAATCAACTTACCTCAATTTGTAACTAAGTTTACAAAAATGGAGCTTACATACAATTATTGTAATAATTGTATGTAAGCTCTTTTTAATAATTGTATCTAAAAACTCTTATACAAAATAATGGTTTGAGGAAAAAAAATTAAATTCTACGAAATTTCAATGAATGCAAAATTTTTTCTTTAAAGATTTAATTAAAATCCAGCACAAAAAAATCTATAACATAAGACCCACATGAAAGAAAAACTTCGCGAATTTAAATTTTTTGAAATTCATTCTTTAAATAAATCTAATAATTACAGAATTTTAACTTTAACTGTTGTAAAATTAATTTATTTATAGAATGGAGTAATTGAATTGTTCAGCAATATCGAAAATGTTTACTATCATTTTATACATTTATCTCAGTGCTTCAATTTATTTATTTCCTAATTATTATTAAAGTACGGGAAATTAATTTCTTTGAATAATTAACTTTAAATTTAAGGACAGTAAACTAATATTATTATTAAAATCATGGAAAAGAAAGGATGGTTTAATTAATTAATAATTAAGTATACGATTTTAAGTATAAATATGCTTTCAGTTTATTTTAACAAATAAAAATGTATTATAAAAATTTATTTGATAAAAATGTTTGGCATATTATACAAAAAACCCTGATATATATCTCTATATATCTTTATGTATAATTATTTAATTAATTTAATATATTTTATCAAATTATTATACTTATATATATCTATCTTTATATATATATATATATTCATATATATGTAGATGTACATTTGCAGTTTACTGGTAGAATATGAATGGACAAGAGATTTATTCCTTTCAGATACTTATCTTAGAAAGGTGTTAATTGCAACATAGATCGATAATTACAGCTGATAAAACTAAAGCAGAGAAAGATTTTTTACAATATTCTTGAGTAATTGCAGCTTCACCAAATTTTATCAAATTATTATCTGTAAATTCTCTTTTTAACACAAATGTAAATGTATACAAATACAAATCAATATAATTGTATACAATAATAATCCAAATGTAAATGTATCAAAATAATAATCCAAATGTAAATGTATCAAAATAATAATCTAAATGTAAATGTATACTATACATACTATTAAAATTTTTTTTCCTTTCGTCAGATGTTGCATATATTATATTTTAATGGAAAGATTTAAAATATTTTTTTACCCGACTTTGTGAAACAGTCAGTGTAACGATTGTCCAAAAGGTTTGAAGGTCTCTGATTTTAAGAATAGTGTCAAGGAATGATTTTTCCTCAATAATGCTTTTAACAAATTAGTAGGTTGTGTGCCAAATAATAAAACACTTCGCCTTGTACTGGAAATAATTCTCAGGATTCTAATAAAAATCATACATATTTCATTATTACTATAATTAATAAACCTACAAATAAATAAAAAATGTCCACTTTTTAATTGATTTTATTTTATTTTTAATTTTAAATGAAAAATATAGAAAAACCTGTACAATTAAATATATTGATCGATGATTAAAAACTGTAAGAAAAAATCTATTTTTATATAGTCATTTACACCATGACATTTAAATTAACTTTCAACATCGTATTAATATTCAAAAATCGAGCTACGTATTGGAAAGGAACACACGCTTTATACCATCAAAATTCAATTAACTTGGTAACACTTGCTAATAAATAAATTCCTACAAGACGTTTTTATTAGCATTTTCATTCCTTTTTTCTTTTCTTTCATTATATTTTTTTCCTTTTATCTTTTGCTCTTTGACTTCTGGAAAGTTTCTTCTTAAACTAATTAGTTTTTCTTCTGATACGCTAATTATTTTAAGCATCTTGAGGAATTTTTCTTTTTTGACCTGCCTGAAATAAAATAAAACAAAGCAGGTAATAATCCATAAATGTTCAAATATTTATTGAGTGTCCGATAATTAATGCAAAAGAAAGTGTTTTTTTTCTTTTCTTAGCCTAACAACCTTCATTAATTTTCATATTTATATATTTTATTGAAGAACAAATGCGTGTTGTTTAGGAAACATAAAAATAAATTCAATTAAAGACATACGTTTATATGTTATTCACCAAAATATTCTAGTTATAATTCTAGCTAATTATATATTATTTCGTTTTTTTTTTCATCATGAAAATATTCACTGAATAAAAATTGGTGTTACATAAATGCAGCAAATAAAATGTATCTAATTGCTTCATATTTAATTGCTATGAACATGAAAATAATAATAAAATTATATTTGATGACATATTTTCTAAGTAATTATTCACTAAAGTTAAAAAAATCTAAACAACTTAGGCATATTTGAATTAAGTTATTCAAGAGAAAAGTTCAATATATCAATTGTAAGTTTAAACTCATAGATATGTTTTCTAATACATTATTCAAAAATACATACACTCAAGATGAATATATAAATTTAGCTTTAGCAGTGATATTAGTAAATTCCAAAGTATTAATAAAATCATATAATTTGTGTATGGAGAATAAAATGTATCTAATTGTCTCAGATTTAACTGTTATGAACATGAAATAATAATAAAGTTATACTTGATGGTATATTTTTTAAATAATTATTCATTAAAATTAATAAAATCTCAACAAATTATATATATGTAAATTAGGTTATACATGATAAATGTTCAAAATAGGATTTGTAAAGATAAATTCATAGATATTTCTAATAAATTGTTCACAAACACATACATTCAGATGAATATATGAATTTAGCTTTGTCAGTGATATTAGTAAATCCCAAAGTATTAATAGAATAATATAATCTATGTATGTTGGAGGATAATAATTATAATAATTTAATAATAAAACTCTTTTGTAAGCAGAATTTGAAAGAAACTTTCACACTTCATAAGTGCATTAAAACTATCATATTTTTAGTTATATATAGATACACACACATATATATATATATATATATATAGGTATATACACTCAAGAGCCAAAACATTATGACCACCTGTCAATAACGAGTTGGCCATATATATATTTGCTATATATATATATCTCCAGCAGCAGTTAAATACCACTTCCACCTAATCACGTGCCTTCCACGTCATCCAGGCGAGTTCATAGCAAAATGCAGGGATGGTCATAATGTTTTGGCTCTTGAATGTATGAATAACTCATATTTTCTATGAAATATGCATATAATATGAACTCTTTTAACCTACATATTGAGTTATCAATGATGTTCATATAACACTAAAGACATTTGAATAAAAATTTATGCTTCAACCTAAGTAACTCGTAACTAATAAATGCACTAATAATAAATTGCTATTAATAAGATATGTATTTTCTAATAAAGTAGTTATTTATTTGTCTTTAACTAAGCTCTCATGTTTCAAGATGATGTAGGTTAAAAATCATAAATGGACATGCTTTAGGTGAATTTTAATGTGTATGAGAAAATTTGATTTTTTAAATGATTTCATAGCACATTATTAAAATATTATATATTAAGTGGAATAAAACGATATAAAGTGTTAAAACTCTTTTAACCTTCATCATCTTGAAACGTGAGAGCTTAGTTAAACATGACAAATACATAACAGCTTTATTAGAGAATATATATCTTATTAATAGTAATTATATTATTAGTGCATTTATTAGTACTGAATTTCATATGCTGAAGACAAATTTTCTCAAAGGAATAGAGTCAACACAATGTATCTATGAATCAAGGGATTTCCTGTAGAATACCAACTACACGCACATGAACACACATGTGCGAGAAAAGACAAACGAAACAAACAAAAATAAAAGACCAGATAGAAAAAAAGAGTAGGGTAAAAACAGAAAATTGCACTTTGTCGACTTGTTCCTGTGAGACCAAGGAGGGGTAATTGTGTTTTTTTTCTACTTTTTTAATGTGTTTATGTGTGTGCATGAACGCGTTTTTCACGTGAAATATTGGCAGTGGTCCTGTCCGTGGCTTGAAGACGCCATTGATTAAATGGAGCCAGAAAGGGGAAAACCAGATTCTTAAGGCTAGAACACACCCAAGGCTGATAGAAAAATAAAACCTGGTTTGAGAGGTGTGTGTATGGGGATGGGGGTTGTAAAAGAAAAGCAATCATTTATCCTCACTTTAAAGAGTATCTATGTCCTTGTTTTTTTCCAGAGCAAATGAAATTTTTTGAAGACAAATGTTCGATGTTTTGTGTAGTAGAAGGACAAATTCAACTTTAAGAAGGACAGTTTGATAAATGCCGACTTCGTTTCAATAAACTAGGAACATCAATGTTTTTGATAGTTTTTAATTTATTATAGGTAATAACATTTTTCATGTTCAAGATTTTCTACTTCTAGTTAGTTTATATTAACCGTTTGGTTTCATGATAAAATTTAGTCGTTTTTAGTAGTATTCAAACCTACTGTTAATATCGACAGAATGTCTTACAGCACCAAATTTCCTGGAAAACTTTTCGAGTTTTCTTTTAAAAATAAATACAGGAAAGTTTTCCCGGAAATTAAAAAGAAATTTTCGCAGAATAAAGGGATTTAATATATATTTTATATTAATTTTCTTTGAACACCAGCATTAAAATTAGAATTATAGAAGGAAAAAAAAAATGTTTCAAAAAAACAATGTGAAATAATCAGATTTCAAATAATTTTTGTCTTTAAATACAGTTGCAGTGTGTTTGGATGTCTTTAATTTACTGATTCAATTCATTGATTTAATTGATTTATTGATTCAAATGATTCATTGATTCAAATGATTCATTGATGAATTCATTCAATGAATTGAACCAATGAATAACAAATTCAATTCAATTCACTGATTTATTGATTGAATTCATTGATTTGATGCATTGATTCAATTTATTGTTTCAATTGATTCATTATTTCAGTTGACTGATTGATTTAGTTGATTCATTATTTCAATTCAATCTCTAATTCATGGATATTTGTATTATAATTACATATTGCTTACGCAATTATAGTTCTGTGAATTAGAAATCCATTCAATATTTTATAGAATATTCTAATTTATGGATAGCAATATAACAGATTTTGCTACAGACTTTGCAAGTTTGAGTATATTTTAGATCTATACATTAGACTTTTAAACCTGTACAGTTATTGAGATGGAAAATTGCTTTGGGATGGGACTTTCCACCATATGCCAAATATTTTCTATAAGGTTGAGATCCAAAACTTTTCGTTGGCTAAGAAATCAGATTAATGTTTGGTGAACCCTTCTTGAACATCGCACTCGTAATAAATATAATTTCATTGTCCTTATGATAAGTATTATAATTTCACAGTCTGCCTTACAGAGACACAGTTACAGTTAGAGATGGTTACAGTTGTCAGCTAGCAGATCTTGACGTCATGCCACTGATTTACAGTAAAAGTCTTTTAAGCGAATAATAGTTTTTAATCATTTTAACAATAAAATAAGCATACTAAAATAATTTCTGTGTTAAATAATTAAAAATTTTAAATTTACATAAAAGTACTCACACAGAATATTAGTTTTTCACTATATCAAATAAGATGTGACTAAAATAACAAAAGTTAAGACACATTCCCAAAAATTTGTGAATGAATGATTAAAGAAAATGTTAATCTATTTTTTTATATATCAATGGCATAGATTAGAGTAAAATATTTAAACATGGATATCGAATTAAAAGTGAGAAGATTTCAGGCTAAAATATTCATTAAAACACGTTATAAAAGCCAAAGTATGCCAATTTAACATTTAAAAATTTTAGTAAAAAGCAGACTTATCACTATTCTCACTATTGATATTAATACAACCTCTATTTTGTTTTTAACACGTAGATGGAAGTAGTATGGTGGAATTTTAAAGCTAGATTAGTCAATATTAAATAATTTTACATGTTTTAAGAGCAACAAATGTTGCTAGGAAACCGATAAAACTTTTCACAAATGCTTTTTGTTATTATTGAGCTATTTTTTAAAGTATAACTCATTAAATGAGCTATTTTTTTGAGAACTTGAATAGAAAATTGCAAGAATTTATGTCATTTAATAAAAAATAAAAATACTTTTAACAGATATTTGATGTTAATCACGGTCTTAAGGTATTTTAATTTATAATAGAAAAATAATTAAAACAAAGTATTTTTATGTAAAAATTGAAATAATTAATTTTTTAGTGAAAATAATGGCATGAATTCTTTGAAGAATGTAATTACGATAAATTAATAAATTCCTTTTAACTTATTTCTTAAATATAAGTTAAAATTTAAAAAAAATAATCATAGTTTCAGTCAGTAATTATAACATTTGAAATGTAAAATGCCTATTAACGTAAATCAAATCTCTGATTGTGAACAAAGCTGTAATATGTGCAAATAACATAAGTAGGAAAGCACTAGGAATTCAGTAGTGGATTCGAACAAAAGCAATAAAGCACCAAGAGTCCATCAGTGAAATTCGAACGTGAGATGGAAAGCACGAGGTATCCATCAGGGAAATACGAACATGAAATGGAAAGTACCAGAAATTCATCAATGGATTCAAACAAAAGCAATAAAGCACCATGAATCCATCAGTGAAATTGGAACATGAGATGGAAAGCACCAGGAATCCATCAGTGGAATTCGAGCATGAGATGGAAAGTACCAGGAATTTAGCAGTGGATTCGAACAAAAGCAATAAAGCACCAAGAATCCATCAGTGAAATTGGAACATGAGATAGAAAGCACCAGGAATCCATCAGTGAAATTCGAGCACGCAATGGAAAGTACCAGGAATTCATCAGTGGATTCGAACAAAAGCAATAAAGCACCAATAATCCATCAGTGAAATTCGAACATGAGATGGAAAGCACCATGAATCCATCAGTGGAATTCGAACATGAGCCCTGCTGTTGATGCTTGAATTGATAATTTTGCATATTTTCTCTTGTACTACGATATGCAAACAAGGAGTAGACGACCCTGAAAATCCAGTGTTCTCTCCATTATCGCGAATCAGTACATTGTTTGTGAGCCTTATTGGAACTAGAAGAATATTGCAATTTAATTATTTAATTTAAAATAATATTAAATTCATAGAATCTGCTTCTAATTTATGGAATTAATATATTAAAAGTTATCATCTGAATCATATCATTCTTATAGACCTATTGAGATATTTAAAAGAAAAAAGAAAAAAATATGATAAGAAGTGAAACAAAATTATTATACTTTACTAAAGTATTAAGACTCATAGAAAAAAAAATGTCGAGCAGATTTTTAAATGAACCATTGTAATATATTTTCCATTTACATTCAAACGTCTCATTAAAAATATTTCGGTAAATTACAAAATAGGAAACTAGAAATAAATTTGAAAATTAAATTTGATCTTTGATTCCTTTTTTCGTAAAATTTGAACCAAGATTTTATCAAAAGATTTATTTTTAATTTAAAATATTTTAACAATTTTATTAAATTTACTATTTATTAAATTTTTTTTACTTTTTAAATAGAAAACTATACCATAAAATACAATTTAAGTGAAAATTGCGAATTGAAGTATTTTTAAAATTTCTGTAAAAAAATTAATTCCAATATCTTGAAAAAAAGTACAAAATCTGTAATGAAGAAACATTAGGACATTGATTAAGCATAACTGCAAATGTTTATTATAAAACTGTCTCAAACATACGAATAAGTTTTAAGTAGTAAAAATAGTTTCAATGCAATTTTGTAGAAGTTTATCTAAGCACAGGTATTAATTCGTTGCTGCTGACATCTATTGGTGGGTTAGAAAATAACTGCAAACACAAAATCTAGCAATGAAATATTTTAAATATGGTTGAAAAAATTGCTTGTGTTTTAAAGCATAAATTAAATTGTCCAATTTTTATAACCAATACTGAATATGTGTACACAAACTTTTGCATATTTTAAAACGATTTTACATCTTTTAAATATTTTACCAAACTGCCAGTATATTACTCGTATGTAGATTAACTTTTTTACAATTATTATTAAAAATTTAAACATTATAAAATATTATTATAATATTTAAATATTTTTATTCATCATAGGGTTATTACATTTTTATTGTTTTTTTTAATAAAAAAAGAAAAAGGTTGGTTCTGCTTAATAAACAATACTTATTGGTTGTTATTTTTATCTTATTGAAAAATTAATTCAACAATTTATATATGTATATATAAAGAGAGAGAGAGAGAGAGAGATTTGAGAGGTTTGAATTGTCAGGTTTCACAATGTGAATGCTTTTGTTACACGATTTGCGTGTAGCCAATATCGGTAGTGGCTGCTGTCGCTCAAAATGGGAATATATACTGTTGTTGTCGTCGTATCCCTCATGGAAGGAGGGAGGAGGGGTGCAGCTTCTGTTCTGATGGAGCACCCGTAGGTAGAAGTCTGACTTCTGCTCCGTGACGCTATTACAGTCATTGGAGACCGGGACCTACGGCTTAAAGTGGATTCCGAACCACTACAAACATCCATGGCACCGCCGGGACTCGAACCCGAAACCTGTGGCACCGAGCGCCAGAGCGCCAGACACGGCCATTCAGGCCCTGGGAATATATATTACCAACCAAATAAGGTTTTTGCATACATAATGAGTAGTGTAGAGTCTAAGTTAATTTATATATGCATGGGTATTTAAATTATATTTAATCAAGAAGAAGTTAATTTATTTGCAATTAATTAAAAAGCACTAAACTAGCATAAGTATTATTCATTAAAGAACAGGATCATTTTAGCTGACAGTGAGCAATATTTTTAAACTGGCTAGATTAAAATACTCACTAAAGGAGTCTAACTGAAAGTTATTTTGTGTCTTCCAAGAATAAGCACAATAAATACAAATTGGAAAGTCCTTTCTTCGGGTTTGACAAGGGTGACGGGAGAGTGCGAACGTTGCAGATAATATCCCTGGGGGTGTTCAAATTTGTGATGAATGAGAGTGGCAGGACTCTGTTAGTACATCCTACACAACGCTTAATCTGCTATAACTTTACTTTTCTAGTTGCAAATGACAACAGATAAAAGTATCCAGTACTTGAAAACTAGAACAACATTCAATAGCAAAAGAAAATCAAATATTAAATTATATTTTTCACACTGTGTTATTTAAAATTTTCTACTAAATTATCGTAGTTAAAATTGCAGAAATATCAATGAGAAAAAATAATGTGTTACAAATATAGTGATGCTGTAATTCTTTGCTGGTTGAAATATTATTCAGGGAATTTTAAATTAGATGATAAAAATTACACTACATATTAAACATTGTTCTTATAGAAAATAACACAAAATATTAAATATGGCACATCTATTTATTTCAAGTATTCGAAATGAATTTAAAAATAAGTCTTGCATATCAACAAAAATTTATGTGAATAAATTAAAATTTTATTTTGGGTCTGTTCTAAAAAAATGTATCTTAAAATTTATTCTTTCTTTTCCTTTCAACACTATCTAGCGTTTTCACATGCTTGCTAAAATAAATGCTAGTTATAAATGTTTAAAGTTTTTAAATGGGTAATTGTTTTTCATTCATTAATAGTTTCCTCATTGGAGATAAATTTTTATCTCAAAAACACCATCATATTTTGTATTTATAGTAGCTTCCAGAAAATGCATGCTTTTCCATTACTTTGCGTTTGCAGCTTATTTGCCGTAAGTACTGTACTCAAAAGTAATTACATTACATTTAAGAAGCTTTTAACAGTAATTAAACAATAGAAAATATTAAAATTATTAACTAGTTCAATAATAAATAAACTTCATTTTGCTGAAATTGTAATTTTTAAATAAAAACATTTTTATTATTTTATTCTCTTCTCGATTGCTATAAAATGACTTAATGATAAACTAAATAAAATATGATGCAATATTTTTTATTTGGATTAGTAATTGTTAAGAAATGGACGCTTAATAATAATTCTAATTATAAAATAAAATTTGTTACGACTATAAAAAAAGCACTATTTAGAAAAATTATTAATTATAATAGATTATTATGGTTAAATAATTATGATAGATAAATTCGATAAAAGATAAAATAAATACCAATGTTTTTCAATTGTCAAATCGTTAATTAAATGGATGAAATGTGTTTAGAACACACCTTTGTTTTAAGTATATTTTTATTTATTACAAACACAGGGATAAAAAAAAATGAGAAATGTAGTTATAAATGAAAAGATTTTTTTAAAATAAATAATTTACAAAATATCATATGTATTGAAAATGCATACGATTCTTTGTTTAATAAATTAAATGAATAAAAATAATTTCCTCTATTAACCATAAATATTTCAGGAACTAAGTCCTTTTACATATGAATTATTATCATTATATCAAATTATTTTTCTTGGATTTATATATTTTTGAAGCAATATTATATTTATATATTTATATATTTTTGAATTTTTTGTTGATATACAAGACTTATTTTTAAATACATTTCGAATACATAAAATAAGTAGATGTGCCATCATTAATATTTTTTGTAATTTTCTAGAAAAACAATGTTTAATATTTAAGGTAACTTTTATTATGTAATCTAAAATTCCCTGAATAGTATTTCAACATTCTTAGAATTACAGCATCACTATATTTGTAACACATAATTTTTTTCTCATTTACATTTCTGAGTTAATTAAGTTTATATAAGTATGGAAACTTAAAATGATCCAGATATGTGTTCATTCGTAACGTATAGATGGCAGCACCAAAACATTATGATATAAAGATTAGTTTCAATTTAATACTTCCTTGTATAGCACACAAATAATTCTGAACGCTTGTGAACATTGTTAAATGAGTGAAATAAAGCTGATACAGGATTTTCAATAATATTTTTAGGTGACGCGGATATTTTTTAAATAATCAAGATCTAAATTTATTTTTTGTAAATTATTCTAGTTTTTTACAAATTAATTTATTATTTCTAGTAGTATAGTTAATTCACTGATTCAAAAGCTTTTAATAGAGATATAACTGTGTATTAAAATTGTAATTAAGAAATTCGTATTTATTTTTAATTTCTTAATTTCTTATTTAAGAAATACTTTGAACAGTAATATAAAATAAACAAAAATGCATTTTTTAAATGCTTGTATAAAATGTAAGAATTAACAAAATAATTTTAGATATAAAATATTCATTCTTCCATAAACATTTAAAAATGCTCTAAAATTTTATATAGCAGAAATTTTCCATAGTCATTTTTATCTAAGCTATCGACGGTATAAACAGATTAAAAAGTTTCATTAAAATATTTTTAAACAATACATTTCTTTAAATATAATTTACGCAATAAAGAAAATTGTCATTATAAATAAAGTTAAACATATTTTTCGTAAAACAAAATTGTGATAAATTAAAAAAATATAATAATAAAAATAAATAAAATTTTAACAAATATTATTTCTTATATTTAGGATTAAATTATCATTCCAAATTATTTGGAAAAATTTAAATTTTGATTAAATTACTAAATTTTTAAAATTTTTAATATAAGAAAAAGAATGCCTTCGAAGATTCATTTCTTAAAATGAGTTTTACAGAACTTTAAAATCAATTTTAAGTTGCGATTATCACAAAACGGGGAATTATCCAAATACGAATTATTAGAATTACCCTAGCTGAAATTTCCAGTAGACATGCTGGAGTCTACTAAAAATTTCGGTATATGAGGAAATGATGTATATTTATACCGGTATTCGGAGTATTAGGTATTATCTATAAAATATGGGTAAAAGAAATATTTTTTTAAAATATATAAAAAAATGAATTTATTTAAATAAAATTTACAGTATAATAAATATTAAAAATACTTCAACAAATTAAAATTAAATATAGGTATCATAGAACATATATATTAATTTTAAAGCTTTATAACAAAAACAAGTAATATAAAAAAACATTTTAAAGTCAATTCCTACTTTTTTTTTCACTATATTGCAGAAAGTCCTTTATAAATAAAGTTGAAATTTTCTCTTACACCTGGCGCCACCTATTGGTAGATACACATGCAACTTAAATCTAAAAAAATTTTAATTAATTAATTACATTCAATTAATGAATTAATATTTGAAAAAACTGTATAAACATAAAGTGTCATCCACTACAAGTTTTAAAAAATGTATTTGAACTTGAGTGGATGAATAAAAAGTATTTAATTACTTATTGAAAATTTGAACAAGATATATATAGGGAGAGTGTGACCTAATAGTAGGAATTGAATAAATAAGGGAAAATAAATGTCTTCAGACGTACAATTGTTGATTTATTTATGAAGTGCTTGATTTATTCATGTTTTTATTTTATATATCAAAGAAGATAGTATGAAAAGTTAAGCTCTTTGGTGGGATTTTACTAAACAAATGAAAGAAAAGATCTTCAAGGTTGCCAATGAATCTCATAAAATCATGTTTTATAGCATGTAATAGAAGCACTTTGAGCTGTCACTTAGAGAAAACAGCAAAAAGCATTCATCCATTGGACTGATGACATGTGATTGACAATGTTCCATCCGAATGAGTGTTTCTAGAAAAAATCTAATACATCAAATCGATTTTCTTCTTTTTCGTGGTTTTTTGATAATATATAATCTGAAGTTTTTATAGGTAACGTCGTTTTTTTATTTTTTAAAATTATTTAGTATTAAGTAAGATATTTAGTTTATGATGTATAACCAATCTTCTTACTAAGCAGTTACGTACATCGATATTACTATGTATAAGTATGGTTATGTTATCGTTATCGTTAAGCATAATTATCATTAGTGTGAGTATATTAACTATAAGATATACTTTATTTACATATATTTAGGTTAATTTACGTATAATTACTTTAAATAAGCTACTGCAATTAGGAACAAATGTTTAAAAGGACAATATTTGAAATGTTCATATCCTTCTTACTGAAAGAATTTTCTAATTTTCTAGATTTATTTAACCCATCCCCAGTGTACACACATCAATTTTCTATTTCGTTCGCCTTTAGGATTTTGAATATGCTTTTCTAGATTAGCAGCTGTCAAGCCACTTCACACATTTATTTAAATTATAATGTCGTTTTCGGTAAAATATGAATTTTTCATATTTTTCATATATTCAGTACAATGGTTTCTTAAAACAGGAATAATCATTTATAAATTAATAAATGACGGAATATGACGTGATATATTTTTTTTAGAATTTATAATTCATAAAAATTTTGTAAATTATCAATGTATAAGTATATCAATATAATTATATTAAATTAAATTATTAAATTTATATAATCATATCAATGTAATTATATTAAATCAAATTATTAATTTTATAATTAATAATCTTTTGATAACAAAATAACTTTTTTTACAGGTTTAAAAATATTCTTTGGATTACTTCTTGTGATACAGTATTCTGATAAAATTCAAATAATTACAAACCATTATTTGATAGTAAAGCATTATTTATTTCTTCTAGACTTATACATTATAATGTATAATTGAATAATGTATTGGAATACATGAATATAACATTATAAGGAATTGGAAACTTACATAAATCTTAAGCAGATACATTTTAAGCATGAATATTTCCTTGCAGTTGTAATTGAACAGTTATAAAATTATTTGTGACATATCATTATTTATTTGAGAGTTTTATGTTATAAATTATATTACTTCAAGTAACTAATTTTTAGTTTTATAAATCTAATCATTAATTTCATGTATGTCAAACAGATACTTAAAGTAAGTTTTTATTTTCACTTATGAATTACTGCATTAGTAAATAACTATTGTGGCATCTGTTTTATGTGATAAAATGAAAGCACACAGCTTTTACGATACTCCTTCTGAAATTTGCTAAATTTATCCTTTGACTTCACAGAATAATAAATTGTTTATCATTGTGGATAAAGGATATTCTCTATTCCAACAATTCTATGAAAGAAAAATTTATTTTTGAAATAAATATTATAAGATGCATTGTCCACAGCAAAAAATATTTTGTTTCATATTTCATACAAACATACAAAATATTTGCCAATAATACAAATGTCAACAAAATGAAATAGTACCAAGATTTAAAAAAGTTATATACTATACATTATCAAATACTTAAGTCATGTTAAATAAACAAATAAGTTGGTTACAAAAATAACGTAACGATTTTTACCAACAAAAGTGAAAATAATATTTTCTTTAATTTATAAGTTATTGGAAAAAAAAATTTGATTTGAACACTGTAATTTTTTGGTTCTTAATAATGTCTTTATGTAAATTGGTTCACATTATGAAAATTGTTTTGTTGCCATAATATAACGGTTGACAAACAAACTTGAAATGTTTGTATTTCGTTTTACGATTTTTTTTCAAGTAGAATCTCATAGGATATAAATTTAAATCATAAATTTATAAATTTATAAATTTATAAATTTATAAATTATCATAAATTTAAAAAGGTAAAATACTTCAAATAGATGGTGATTATTTTATTCATATAGAAAATTAATTACCACAGTTTTCCATTAAAAAGATAATCTCAATAATTAATCAGATAACAAATAAGATCAATTTTCTCAAACTACTTTCAAAAAAAGTATTTAAAATAAAAAAATAAAATTTTAAAATTGAATTCCATTTTAATACTGCATAGATGCAAAACGCCTTTTATAAAAAAAAATTATTAATTTCCATTAATTTCTCCTTTCCTATTATAAGTTCCCTATTTTTAAAAAGAACATTAATTACATTTAGTTACCTAAAAATAATTTTCCTCGACATATTTTCAAACAGGTTTTTGAACAATTTTTCTACTTTCTATTGAATTGCATAATGTTTTCAATTTAGTAATTTTCTTTACTAATAAAAAGGCCTAAAATATTCTTTTAAAGAGTTGAAATTTGAATTCAGCTTATGATGTTATGTCATACAAAAAATTATATTTCGATTTAAAGTTACAATTGCATTCATATTTAACTGAAACAAATTTTTTTAAACTGCTACTATTTATAAAAAGAAGTGGTTTAAAATTGCATGTAATTTTACTGGTGGGAAAAGTATTTCATAATAAATGTCTTAATAAAATAAGTCCAATTTAACTTTTAAATTTCTATTTTCAAATATTATTCTAAATTTAAATTTGTCAAAAATTTCGAGTAAGTTCTATAAATAGTTACTAATGAAAGAGGAGAAAGGAATTTTGCATTTTTCACAGAAATAAGCATTCAGATCTAGAAACTTGAAACAATTTACCAAGTCAAGTAAAACAATTAACAATCGAACTATAAGGAAGAGTAATATCACTTTTAAATAATCGTTTTTAATTCCTTCAACATTTGTAAGTCAATCGAAATTTCTACTAAAAATATATTTCGATTTACCTAAAGTGCATGATACGGATCAATCATGTAAATTCAATATTCTAAAATTTTAATTTTAAATCTCGATCATTGGTTTTGGCGACACTCAGTTTTTTTGGACGTTCTACGAATTTAAAAAAAACTTTTAAATTTGGAACTTGACATTTTCAACAAATAATACATAATCAACGCTATAATAAATATATATAATTATATTCTAGATTTATCGTAAATATATTCCCAAAATTATACACAAATAAATATTAACATACTAGAAATTTGTTTATTTCAGAGGTTACATGTCGTTTAATAAACAGTTTGTATTATTTTTTTATTTTATTTTTATTACAACATTAATTTCTGTATTAATAATTCTATGAAACGAGATCGATATTATTGAACTATCATTACATATTGTAAAATAATTCTATCGAGGGGACAACGAACCCTGACCTATATAGATAAAAACTTGTTTACCTTCAAGCATTATAAAAAGAACTGCCTTAATAATCAGCTTCTAACAACCATAAAGCGATAAAGAAAAAGCCCAAAGAAACAATACTTCAGGAGAAAGTAAGCTTCCCCCCCTCCATCACTCAGTAACTGCAATAGACATTCCAACTCGAAGAATACTTCCTCGATACTCCTAAAGAAAGGATTTTACGACCATCTGATGCTAGTCTAGAAAAGGGAATAGCTAAGAAAGAGAGATTTATTCAAAACGTACTTTAAACTAAGCCAGTTTGTAATGAATGCATTTAAGTAGAAAAGTTCTTCATGAAAGATATAAATCAATGGATAAAAATTAACACATTTACCAACAATTATTTTATTAAATACTGAAATACTTACATTAAATTGAACTTACATTAGAAATACCAACATTGAACTGCCTTTATCAACTTGTAACAACACATTTTAATCAGGAAATACTTTTCCCCACTCCCTTTAATGTCGACCTGATGGCCAATTCGCCAAAGCTCTGGGCTTTGGTATCACAGGTTTCAGGTTCGAATCGTGGCGGAGACATTGATGTTTGTTAGTGGCGCGGCATCCAAGTTAAACTGTATGTTCCGGTCTAATTAGCTTTAATTGGTAGACAAATCAATTCAAATCTACCTTTACGAAAAAATTTTCTTACCAACAAATTAATAGGAATTTAGGTGGAAATGAAATTCATTAATTTTTTATGATTATTATACAGCTATATTCCAAAAAAATGTAATGAAATTCCCAAACTAAGTATCAATTTATATCAATAATGTCAAATAACAATTATTTTGAATTATATAAATGTAGAAATAATTGGTCGCCATCATTTACAGAAGAAAGGAAATTGCTTTTATCTTCTTGCAGCTTTTACTTCATTGCTAACTCTTACAGCTGGAAACAATGAAGTAAGTGACTGAAAAGGAACAATCCCAGCTGAAAAAGTAAGCACGTCAAGGAACAGTTACTTGACTAAATACCGAAATAACTGCCTACCGTCGGGCATCAGCAATACTGAATGTGAACTGCCCTCATCATCCTGTAACCACAATAGACATTTCAATTAGGAAATACTTTTTCCTCTTCCTTTACTGTAGATCCGGGTCTAATTAGCCTAAAGTGTGCACAAAATGAGCGTAGAGTAACAAACCAAATTCAACTACCTTTATGGAAAAATTTCCCAACCAACAAAACAAATAACAAACCAGTAGGAATATAGCGGAAATGAAATTCATTAATTAAATTTATTTCTTATGACTATTAATAAGCGGTATTTCGAAAAATATAATGAAATTTTCAAACTAACAATCAATTTATACCAACAATGTCAAAGAACAATTATTTTGAATTAGATAAATGTAGAAATAATTGGTCGCATCATTTACAGAAGAAAGGAAATTGCTTTAATCTTCCTGCAGCTTCCACTTCTTTACAGCTGGAAACAATGAAGTAAGTGACTGAAAAGAAACAATCCCGGCTGAAAAAGTAAGCACGTCAAGGAACAATTACTTGACTAAATACCGAAATAACTATCCACCATCGGGCATCAGCAATACTGAATGTGAACTGCCCTCATCATCCTGTAACCACAATAGACATTTCAATTAGGAAATACTTTTCCCTCTTCCTTTGCTGTAGATCCAAGTCTAATTAGCCTAAATTGTGCAAAAATGACACATTGTAGAGTGACAGACCAAAAGAAACTTTGACTGTAGAGTGACAAACCAAAAAAAATCTACCTTTACGAAAAAATTTCCCAACCAACAAAACAAAAATAAAACGTTTGTGGGAATTCAGCTGATATGAAATTCATTAATTAAATTATTTTTTTTAATTATTACTGAACGGTATTGCAAAAAGATTAATAAAATTCTCAAACTAAGGATCAATTTATAAAAATAATGTTAAAGAATAACTATTTTCAGCTATATAAATGTAGAAATAATTGGTCGCCATCATTTGCAGAAGAAAGGGAACTGCTTTTATCTTCCTTACAGTCGGAAACAATGAAGTAAGTGACTGGAAAGAAACAATCCCGGCTGAAAAAGTAAGCACGTCAAGGAACAATTACTTGACTAAATACCGAAATAACTGCCTACCATCGGGCATCAGCAATACTGAATGTGAACTGCCTTCATCATCCTGTAACCACAATAGACATTTCAATTAGGAAATACCACCTCCCCCTCCCCACAAGTGAGAACTTTACGACCCTCTGATGCGAGCCTGGAAAAAGGGAACAGCAAATAAAAGGGGATTTACTTGAATACGATGCTCCACGACGCTCGGACGTGGCGCCGCGAAATGGTCACCCATTTTTCACGACGGTCTCCCACGTTTTGAAAGAGAATGAAAGAAAGAAAAAAAAAGATAAAAAGAAGAAGGAGAAAAAAAAAGAAAGAAGGAGATTATCCACATCTTCTCATCTTTCCCGGTCCCACCCACATCCCTCCTCCTTTCTTAAAAGATGAGCGTCGAAGAAATTGCCGCCCGCAAATGCTTCACCGGGACAAATTCGTCCCCATAAAAATGTCTCTCTCTGAAAAATACGCTCCTATATCATCAGTTGGTAAAAAGGCGAAAAGGGAGAGAAAACGCTTTTTTAAAAGTGACCGTGAAATATAGTAATTCTGTGTGATTATGCTTCGTGTTTGCTGCTCGGTTTGTTTGATAGTCGGCTGTTATGGGCTGGCTGAAAGGCACCATGCTGGCTGGCTCTCTGTTTGAATGGGTTGATGTAAAAGATTAGGGTCGTTGGTGTGGTGACTTTAACGATTTATGAAAAGGTAAACAGATGAAAAAATTATGGTGATTTATAGGGGGAAAAAACTTAAAATGGTGTAGAAAAAATATTAAGACATTACTTTGAAACAAAAGATTTGCTGCAAATTTAAATATGAATTGTCTAATAACTTATATGTGAGTAGATACTACTGTGCCCAAAAAGTAAGACCAATTATATTTTTATTTTCAAAAACTCTTTATCTATTTTTCCAAATTTATTTCATCGTCTTCAAAGTAATCCCCTCCGAACACTTATGCCGCACTTTATTGACACATTTATCCTCCTCCACACTTATGCCGACTTCTTTTCCAATCCTCATTGCATGTTAAAAAGTCATTGGCAGAGATGGCCTTCAAAGAGCGTGGCGATTCAAGTTGAATCTCTTCAATCGACTCAAAACGTTGTCCCCGGAGTGGTCTTTTGAGTTTAGGGAATATCCAGAAGTCGCACAATTCTAAATCAGGTGAATGCGCTAGTTGTGGAAAGATATGGGTTTCATTTTTGGCAAAAAAGTCATGAAGAATCAATGTAGTGTGAGCTGGCGCATTCGGTGTTTTCGGTACCAATCGAGATTTGACGCGTTTGAAGCCAAAAATGGAATTGACCGATCCTTTTGAAATTCCAACATCAGCAGCAAGGTCTCTAATTGTAAATTGACGGTTTACAAGCACCAAATCTTTAATATTTTGAACGTGAACTTTGTCGGTTGTGGTTGATGGTCGACCAGAGGGCTTTCGTCTTCAACGCGTTCTCTGCCTTCTTTGAGATGTTTATACCACTTCTAAATATTTCTTTCCGATATAGGAATTCTCACCGAATGCCTTCTGCAACGCTCTATACGTTTACACAAACAAAATTTAATGCAAGCTCTTTTCTCAATTAATTCAGACACTTCAAAAATTGCCGGAATCAGTTTTAACATCTCACAAAGCCAAACGTAACTCAAACAGTAATGAATATTTTGACGTGGAATTTCACACAGATGTCAAGGACAGTGCCATCAAACTAGAAAAGAAACAAAAATTGAAAATCCATAAGTCCCGGGACTTTTAAATTGAAAATTGTTCTTACTTTTTGGACACAGTAGTATACAAAATTCGGTTCGTGAATGTTAATTTTAGATGAGTGAAAAAACCCTAAAATGGTGTAGAAAAAATATTAAGACATTATTTAGTAAAAAAGATTTGCTGCTAATTTAAGTATGAATTGTCTAATAACTTATATGCTGGTAGATATACACTTTTATTAGACTTTACAGAATTCTGTTCGTTATTGTTATTTTAGAAATTCAAATAGATTTTTATTTTTTGCTGTCTTAACCTATGATATTAAGTAAATATTTTCAATAAAGGAAGCAAATATTATAAGGAAGTATTGTATTGTTTTGAAGAAGACATAGTAATGATGCAGGAATGTCAATAACAATCTAAAGCAATTGGAATCTCAATGAAATAAAAAGGTTTATTAATTATATAAATGGTTTATTAATTATATGGATGGTTTATTAATTATATGGATAGTTTATTAATTATATGGATGGTTTATTAATTATATTAAATACATCAAAGATCTTATAAGTCTTATCAATAAGTTTTACTGTAATTGAAATGGTTTCTGATATTCATAATATAAAGATTTTCTGATGTATAGAGGTTTTATTACGATGTGCTCTTGTTTATTTATTTATTATAAATTGAAATAGGCTTCAGAATAAAATTTGTGATGATAATCATGTTATTATAATTTATAAATCAATACTTTCTTAAGGCATACTTAAGTTTCTAATTTAAGACAAAAATTTTTTTTCTGGTATGATTCTAACTGAAAAATTTTTAAATAAAAATACAGTGTTAATACAAACAGATTCCAGCTAATTGTATTGTGATGTACAACATATATATTTAAAATTTTGTGCAAATAATATGATAAAGTATAATTTGGTTAGTTAATGAATTGATATTTATTACTAATTAGATTGTAATATATCATAAAATGTAAAGTGTATTTTTACATGATTAAATTTAAATGACAAATGTAAAGAAGCAAGACAATATTTAAGATATTCATTGATGGAAATGCTTTTTAATAAAATTCTTTGTTTTTTCTTATGTAAGACTTTTTTGTAATTAACAACGTAACAAATAAAACAGAAAAGTTATGTCTAAAATTAATTTTATAAATTAAATAGATGTTTTTCAATTTAAATTAAAAAAATAAATAAAATTCAAGAATCGTTCGTAATTCTAAATCTAGTTTGTTTTAGTTTGAAAATTAATTTTACATTGAAATAGACAACTACATGAAATAAGCATACATAAAATACAAAAATAAAAAACTGATAATTTATTTTTTGAATTTTTTCAAAATTGAAGCAATTAATGTTGCATCAAAAATTTAATTTAGTATATTATGATAAAACGTGATAAAGCTTTATAACATAATGAATTAGCATTTGGATTTATTAATAAATTCATATTTATAACTAATTAAATATGCCAATTACATAAAATAACATAAAAAATTATAATTAATTTTCCGAATTTTTTCGAAATTAAAATAATTAATGCTGCTTTAAAAATTTAATTTATAAAGTTAAAATCAAATTTTTTTTCGTAACACTGTTATTCCATAATATTATTAAATTCTTCCTTTTAGGATGAAAAAGTGTTTATTAGTATTTTTTTAAAAAAAGAAAACTTTTCCATTAATTTACTAAAATCCATTTAATACATTTGGAAAAAAAATAATTTTATCTAATTTAATTGCTAATTGATTTGTTTCCTTTGTTAATTCCTATGAGAAACAAATTTTGGTAAAAAATAATTAGTCACTAAAAATGTTGTTCCACTTCTACAATGTTTAATTAAAAAATTAAGTTGTTTTTTTATACACTGGTGGGCAAAATTTTAGCAAAAACATTACTCTATTTTTTCAGTAATTTTGTCATCTTACACGCGTCTTTAATCTTTTCGTTGTAATCTTACAAGCGTAAGAAATTATCTGAGTGATGTGAAAATTCAAAATATGTTTTGTATGCAAAGGTTGAAGAAAACATACTTATGCAAACAGTAAAAACGCTACAGTGTAGAATTAAAAAAAAGATTTTATGGTAAAAACTTCATATAATCATAATTTTATGGTAAAAGTTTCATATAATCATAATTTTATGGTGAAAAGTTTGATTATACGCTCCATTTTTCAGTGATAATAATTTTCAGATGGTGGGATGTTCTGCAGCGGTTATAATCATGCCGAAATGTATCTCATCAAAGCATCCCCCACATGTTTTATGTGATTAAAATCAGGAAATCACACTGACTGATCCATTATAGTAATACTTTCCTTTTTAGAAGCTCCTTAATAGCATGAGCTATATGTAGTCATCGTCCATAAAATCAAAGTCTTCATTAATGCTATTTCGGTGCAGACGCACATTAGAGAGGATCATTGGTGACAACAGCGATCACCAGTTACAGTACCCCGACGAAAATGTGGAGCTCAATCCGCCCATTCCTCATCATACTTCCTTGGACAAGCACGCTAGGACCATTATAACCGTCTCTTTTCGTGATGTTAATGGGAATAAAACAGCATTCCTCCTCTCTTCATATCAACTGGCGTTGAGAATCATTTGTGGCACTGTAACGATTTTCATCTATAAAGAGGACGGGACTTCACATTGATAAGATGTCCAATTTTTGTTCCTTGCACGTCTAAACGTTTCAGCTAATTGGCAGCTTCAAGTGGGATACAGGTTTAGGAAGGAGTGCGAATAGGCCACCTTTATGTTCAATGTAAAGCGTCACACTTGTTGTTCTTTTGCCGTATGCAGCTGCTGAACAAAGTTTCCCACTAACAGGTATGGATCTTTTTTCACTTCTAGAAGATATTTGTATATTCGAAACTCTTTGTTTACGCTTTTCAGACTATGATTAGTCCCCTCTTCAAAAACTTGCCGATCCTCCTATCACATATTAATTCATACAGATGATTCTTCTACCATAGTACAAACTCGCTTTAACTTGGAGAGAATATCTTTATTTAGAATTTCTCATCCTTCTTTTTATCGTAACGGTACGCGCCTTTGACTGTCTATAGTTATGCTGCAGTAAATGAAAGATTCTTGATTCAGTAAAAAAATGTCAATTATAATTGAAACAAAACAAACTTGTGCATTTCAAGTTGACAGAACAAATAGCGTCTATTAAATAATGCGTTTTATTATTGAAACTGAATTAAGAACGTTATAAAATCATCGTAGGATGTATAAATACCAACTTGAAAATGGTCTCATGTAGATCGTCCTGAAAAGGTTTTCATGTAGAACAGGAAAGCTAATAAAGAGGTGGCTGCGTTGAATTTTTAAATGGTAATTATCTTCTTTTTTTCTTCAAAATAAGCACCAGTTTATGTATTCAGAAAATTGAAAATAACGTAATAGACAAATAATAGTCCAATAGATAAGATAATATTAAAACATTTGCAATCATAATTTTCATTTCAAGGTTTATGAAAACAGACGAAATAAAGTATATGTTAAACGAATTACATTGCTATTTTACAATAGGGAGCAAAACATAAGCGAAAATATAATATTTTAATAGAAAACTGGTAGCTGCAATTAGTACAAAAAACATCGAGCTCATTGGAAATGTGATTTTTATGTTAATATGAAGACAAGTTACTTGAGGGACATTGTGATAAATGAAAAAGGTATCAGTGTTGTTGTTGTTGTTACTTATCCCACTTGGTAGATATCTAATCTAGACCAAGCCCACGAACCCGTATGGGCTCATGGTTGAAGGGAAAGGAAACAGCTTCTGTTGTGATGGAGCACTCGTGGGTAGAAGTCTGACTTTTGCTCAGTAATGCTTATCCCACATAGGAGACCGGGACCTACGGCTTAAAGTGGATTTCGAACCACTACAACCATCCATGGCCCCGCCGAAAGGTTTCATTATAGATATAAAGATAGATAAGATAGAAATAATAAAAAGCTTGATATAATAAAGGTATCGTTAAAGATATCTTTCAAAAGTACCTTTAAAGAGTAACTTATTAACATACCAGAGTTATATGAGAAATAACACCCTAAAAAAATCCCACAAAGTAGGTTGTATTAATGGGAAAATCTGTTTTTGTATATTAATATTATTCAGACGGCCTTGGCCCATTATGGAGTTGTGGCTTCAATGAAGATGAAAAAGAAAATTAATTTCAGATTTTTTGTATTATTATTAGAAAAATATAAATAATATCTTATTGAATAGATTAAACTTTGAATGCGACTTTAACATCATCTAACATTTTTTCCCTCCCTCTCCAAAATATCCAAATTAAAAAAAAAAAATCAGCAATAGATACACATTAAATAACGCATTATTATTTAAATACCAATTTCATTAAATATTTATAGTTTTTTTAAATTCCATGTTTATAAATATTTTGTATAAAACCATTTTTGGATTAAATTAAAAAATATTTAAATTTAAATAATTTTAAAACTTGTTACAATATAAAGTTCAGAACATTGTATCTATTCTCCATTTCTCTAATGTATGTAACAGTGACATTCGAATGGTAAATAAAAAAAAAGAATGTGACATTTTATTGAACGGCAGTTTTACGTAATGATATATGACGTCCAAGTCATCACTTCAAATCCACAAAAAGCATTTGGGCTAAGATGTATCTATATCAAAACCAAGATTCTGTAACTCTTGCAAAACTTCTATCTTTCTGCTATCTTTTGTTATTACTGATGTGGATAAAAGGCTCCAGAAAGAAAAATACTGTGTCCGACGGATAGATATTCCATCACAGCCACTCAGTGAAATTCAGACAATAGACAAAAACAGAAAATAAATTCTCCAAATAGTGTTGTTTTCAGTGAGCCTACAATGCAATAAATTGAATAATTTTTTTTATTAAAAGTTACATTACTAAGAAAATTAGTAAATTTTTTTTTTAATTTTATGAATATTTGTGAAATAATTAATTTTTATAATTGGAATAATATGAAAATTAATAAAATTAAATTTAAATAAAATTTTAATTATATTAACTAAATTATAAATTTATTTATTTTATTATTAGTTAGTAAATTAATTAAATTATTAATCAAATAATTATAAAATATTAAATAATTAATTTAATAGTTATTAAAGTAATTAAATTATTATTAATTGATTAAAATTAATTATTAAGTAAAAGGTTTTAAATTTCTACTGTATATTGAAGTAAAACGATTAACTCAAAGTTTTTGGTTAATTGAAAGAAACTTAAATTTTAAAAAATTAATTTAAAAATCAAAACACGTGTTTATAACACATAAATATTTTTTAAAAAAAAAAAAAAAAAAAATAATTTTAAAATTACTTCAGAATTCTCACAGTAAACTTAGTTAATAAAATATTGATAAGAAATGTTTACAAAATTTTGCTATATTGTACAGAATGAATATTTAAAAAACGTATTCAGTAGAAATGGTCGTATACTACATTTTAATGTAAGTTAAGATTCCCTTCAATGAACCTATATTTGATATCTTTTTAAGTGATTCCTAATATACAGAAAATTAAATGTAGTAAACTAAGACCATATCTCCTGAATGCCTTTTTAAAATGATTATTACAAGCAGCATTTTTACTAAAAATGTGGATTTATTTGAATTTCTTCTTTCAATAAATCCTAGGTAAGAATTTCAAAAACAAAATGGCTGATGTTAACTTTCCAAAATATTTTTAACCTATACCTCAACGCATTGAAATAACAAACATAGTTTGTAAAATTAAATACACTCATGTCCATAAATTAAGGATAATTCAGAATCACACAGAAATTGAACTCTAAAATAACAATTTCACCTGTAGAATTATCACACACATCTTGAAGAAGAATATGTAAATTACAGAAAACCACCAAATGGCGCGGATAGTACGTCACAATGACGAGAGTGTAAGAGAGGGATATATAAGGAATGGTGGCAAAGATGTAAAATTGTTCACAAGCGCTTTAAAAGCCTTTCAGTGCAATAACCGCATAGTTATGGCACAAAGGAAGCATTTAGAGGATTTTTTACGTGGTAGAATTATCGGACGACTGGAATGTGGACGTACCCAGCTGGAAGTATCAGAGGAACTTGGAATCGCCCAGAGTGTCATCTCCAGGCTTTGGCAACGATTCCAAGATGATGGTAATGTGACATTGAGTCCAATAGAGAATCCAATAGAGCATGTGTGGGATATGCTTGGCCGACGAATTGCAGCCCGTCAACTTCCTACCACCTGTCAACCGGAATTTCGGAGGACATTGCTTGATGAGTGGTGTAATATTTCCCAAGATCAGATTGATAATTTGATACTCAGCATGCCTAAGCGTTGTAAGGCCTGTATTGCATCCATACTCTATATCACCCATCATACTAACCATGTTATACTGTTTTTTGTAAATAGGTTCTTTTTTGAAATTTGCTCCAGGGAGTAAAAATCGCAATTTTTATTAATTATGTCAAACATATAGCATCGTTTTTGCTCTTTACCTTTTGTTTAATAAATAGACTTTACAAATAAGTCAAATTTGTTTTGCTTCTGTCTCTTTCTTTGCCTGAACTTCATTATCCTTAATTTATGGACATGAGTGTATATTGGAAAAATATTGCACTAAATTACTTTTTATATTTTGCTGTTTGCTATGTTGAATACAATAATTTTTCCAGCAAGATTTCATAAGAATTAAAATGTCAAATGTAGTATAAGAAACTTATTGAAAAAAAAAATTACAATAAAATAAAAGTATGATACATTTTATCATGAACATTTTAGACAAGAATCTTAATCTTTCGTGCGCATTTCTGAAACAAAAAACTATCAATATTGAATTTAAAATAGGTAGATTGACATTTGAAAAACCACAGAAAACAGTATTATAGGAAATTTAAAAAGAAAAAAAAAAAAAAACAAACCTAACTCTGTTAAACGCACTAAATAACTTTTTATATTTTGCTGCTTGTTATGTTGAATGCAATAATTTTGCCTACAGGATTTCATAAGAATTGAATTGTCAAATGTAGTGCAAAAAAACTTATCGAAAATTTTATTTATAATGAAATAAAAGAATGATCAGTTTTATCTTGAACATTTTGGTTAAGAATCTTAATCTTTCGTGCGCATTTATGAAAAACAACTCCTAATATTGAATTGACATTTGAAAGCTACATAAAACAAAATTAAAGGAAATTTAAAAAAGGATAAAAAAATTAACTTTGTTGCACTTACGCTGTCACGTTCTTCTTACTCGTAAACCTCTTTTTATTAGTGTAAAAGGAATAACAATTCATTAACATTTAGTGTAAATTCAATGACAAATTTAAACAAAATAAAGCAAGCAGTAAATAAACTGCAGATAATAAAACAAATGAGTTTTTCAGTAGTTAGTAAATTTAAAAGGTGTTTTAAAACATTAAATTAAATATAATCTTGTATTACAAATAAATTAAACAAATATTCATTATAAAATAATATAATACTTTTTTAAAATAGAAAAAAAAATATATTCATTTTACAACATCCTTTCTTCAACGAATTAATTTAATTCTCCATGAATTTATTCAAGTTAAAAGAAGACAGTTGCATTTATGTTATAAGATAAAAATATAATTTTAGTATACAAATTTTTTAGATTTTTCGTAATATTTTTATTTTCGTAAAAGTAAGGTAAACGAAAAAGAAATTGTATGAAAAACTTACAAAATTAAAACGAAAAGATTTCTAGTGCTACGTCGCTGATTACATGAACTGAAACATAATCTTAAAACGAAAATTTTTGCTAACAATTTTAAGTATGCTCCAAGTTTTTGAAATTATGATGGCTGCTGCACATTTATGTTCTTTTCTCAAAACGCACTTCTTTTTTTTGTATGTGTACCAAAATCGTAATGAAGTGAGAATCTCCAAAGTTGATGGAGACACCGAAGGAAAAAAAAAACCCATCCTAGACATTTAAAACGAAACATTTAAATGAATTTTATAAACTTTGCGCATTTTTAGAAAGTGATGCTAAGCTTTTACGTTTTGAAAGGGAGGAAAAAAAGGACTACAAAGAGAATTGCGAGAAACCTATTTGCTTATTAAAGTATTACCGCTGTGGAAAGATGGAGATCAAAGGGGGGAATCGATGTTCAAAGATAATGACGGTTCGGTGACGTAAATTTATACAATGGCTTTGATGAAATTCCACCTTGAAGAAAAACTTGAAAGTAAAAGACTTTAAATGGATATCAATAATTTTAAGGGAATAATACATTTGCTTGATGCTAAATAAGAAACATTACAAGATGAGAGTTTATAGAAATATTCCTCAATGAAGTTGTTGGATGTTGCATTAGAGAACCTCTTTGGGCAAGACTCTTCATCTTTTATGAGCATTCATAAAAAAATAATAATATTAAATTAGAAATAAGTGGATTGACATTTCAAAAGTCACAGAAAACAGAATTATAAGAAATTTGAAAAAGATAAAAAAAATAACTCTGTTAACCTCTCGCTCATCTTACGCATAAACCTCTCTTTATTAGTGTAAAACAAATGAAAATTTATACAAAATAAAGTAAGCAGTATATGAAATGCAGATAATGCATTCATAAATTAACAAATGAGTTTTTCAGTAGTTAGTAAATTTATAAATAAATTTAAAACTTTAAATATTCACCTGTAGAGTAGATAAATAAAAAAAAAATATTGATTATTAAATTATATAACAACGTTTTAAAATATTAAAAAAAATTCTGTATTTTACGACCACTTTTCTTTAACGAAATATTTTTGTCTTCCATTAAATTTATTCATGTTAAAAATAGTTGCATTATCTAATAAGATTAAAAATACTATTTTAATTTACAAATTTCTTAGACTTTTTTGTGATAATTTTATTTTCGTAAAAATCTGAAAGAAGAAAAAAAAAATTGTTGGAAAAACTCACAAAATTAAAACTAAAAGATTTCTAGTATTGCGTCCATGATTACATAAACATAAAAATAATCTTAAACCGAAAATTTTTGCTAACAATTTTAAGTGTGCTCCAAGTTTTTGAAATTATGATGGTTGTTGCACATTTATGTTATTCACAAAAGGAAAACGCACTTCTTCTTTTTTTGTGTACAGAAATCGTAATGAAGTGGGAATCTCTAAAGTTGATGGAGACGCTGAGGAAAAAAAACATCCTAGACATTTAAAACGAAACATTTAAATGAATTTTATAAACTTCACGCATTTTTAGAAAAGGATGCTAAGCTTTCACGTCTTGAAAGAGAGAAAAAAAATGACTACAAAGAGAACTGCGGGAAACTTATTTGCTTATTAAAGTATTACCCCTGTGGAAAGATGGAGATCAAAGGGGGGAATCGATGTTCAAAGATAATGACGGTTCGGTCCAAAAAATGACGTAAATTTATACAATGGCTTTGATGAAATTCCATGTTGAAGAAAAACTTGAAAGTAAAAGAATTTAAATGGATATCAATAATTTTAGGGGAATAATGCATTTGCTTGAAGCTACTATAAAAAAGAAACATTACAAAATGAGGGTTGATTGAAAAATACAGGACTGATGTTGTTTTAGGTTGTATTCGAGGATGCATTTCAATAAGAATTTGGTTAAGAGTCAAGATACTTAATCATTCGTGCCAATTTTTGAAAAGAAAACCCTGCTAATATTAAATTAGAAATAAGTGGATTGACATTTGGAAAGCCACAGAAAACAGAATTATGGGAAATTTAAAAAAGATAAAACATTTTTTAACTCTGCTAAAAGCACGTTTTTCTTACGTATAAACTTCTCTATATTAATATAAAACAACAAAAAAAGTAAGTGGTATTTAAACTGCAGATAATGTATTCGTATTAGTAATGGAGAAATGAATTTTTCTGTAGTAGGCAAATTTAAAAAGTAATCTCTAAGTAATCTAATTAAAGTAATTAAATATAAACTTGTAAAAAGGAATAATTTAAAAAAATATTCATTATTAAATTACACTCAAGAGCCAACACATTATGACCACCCCTACATTTTGCAATGAACTCGCCTGGATGACGTGGAAGGCACGTGATCAGGTGGAAGTGGCATTTAACTGCTGCTGGAGAGTCTACAGAATCATTCTTTCACTTACTTCTGTGTGTGATGGAAAAGGATGCGGATCTAAGCGACTTTGATAGAGGGCAGATTGTAATGGCTCGAAAGCTCGGAACAAGTATTTCCGAAACTGTCCGACTCGTAGGTTGTTCGCGATCTACAGTTGTTAGTACTTATGCAAAGTGGATGAATGACGGGGAAACCAGCAGTAGACGACATGGTGTTGGACGTCCACACGCTATCAAAGAAACAGGTCGTCGGAGACTGTCTCGCATGGTGAAGCAAAACCGGAGCCAGACAGTGGCTCAGCTGACAGCCCAATACAATGCAGGGCCAAGCAGAATAGTATCGGAACACACTGTTCTGCGGACAATGTTGGATATGGGGCTACGTAGCAAACGTCCCACTCGTGTGCTTTTGCTGACCAAGCATCATCGCCAACTGCGCCTGCGATGGGCCCGGGAACATCGTGACTGGTCCATGGATCAGTGGGAGAGAGTTGCCTGGTCAGATGAAACATGTTTTGTCATTCATCACGTCGTTGGCCGTGTCAGGATACGCCGTCTTCCAGGCGAACAGTTGCTCCCTCAATGTACAGTAGGTCATACACAGGCCGGTGGTGGCGGTATTATGCTTTGGAGGACTTTCTCTTCGGCGTCACTGGGACCCGTGGTTGTGGTAGAGCAGACCATGAATTCTACAGGGTATCTGAACATCATTGCGGAACATATGCACCCTTACATGGCCTCTGTTTTTCCAGCTGGAAATGGAATGCTCCAACAGGACAACGCCCCTTGTCACAAGGCTAAAATTGTGTTTGTGTGGTTCCAGGAACATGATGCTTAATTCCAGTTAATGTCCTGGCCGCCTAACTCCCCGGATCACAATCCGATAGAACACATTTGGGATGTTCTGGGACTGCAGCTCAGAGTTCAAAGACCACCAATTCGCAATATCTCGGATTTGTGTGACCGTTGCCTAAACATCTGGTACAATCTGTCTCCGGCCATCTACAAGGACTTGTGGCCAAGGCGGGTTGTAGCTGTGTTGCGCGCCAAAGGTGGGCCAACTCGTTATTGACAGGTGGTCATAATGTTTTGGCTGTTGAGTGTATATAATATCAATTTAAAATATTAAAAAAATTGTCCCTTTTGCGACAACCTTTCTTTAACGAAATATTTTTGTTCTGCATAAATGTATTCATGCTAAAAGAAGATAGTTGCATTATCTTATAAGATTAAAAATACAATTTCGGTATAAAAAATTTTGTGATTTTTCTGATATATTTTTAGTTTAGTAAAGATATGAAGAAAAAAAGATTGTTGGAAAAACTAGTATTGCTTCCCTGATTACATGAACAGAAAAATAATCTTAAAACGAAAATTTTTGGCTAACAATTTTAAGTGTGCTCCAATTTTTCGAAATTATGATGGTTGCTGCACATTTATATTATTTACAAAAGGAAAACGCACTTCTTTTTTTGTGTGTGCATACCGAAATCGTAATGAAGTGGGAATCTCCAAAGTTGATGGAGACTCCGAGGAAAAAAAAGCATCCTAGACATTTAAAACAAAACATTTAAATGAATTTTATAAATTTTACGCATTTTTAGAAAAGGATGCTAAGCTTTTACGTCTTGAAAGGAAAGAAAAAAAAGGACTACAAAGAGAATTGCGAGAAACTTATTTGCTTATTAAAGTATTACCCCTGTGGAAAATGGAGATCAAAGTGGGGAATCGATGTTCAAAGATAATGACGGTTCGGTGCAAAAATGACGTAAATTTATACAATGGCTTTGATGAAATTCCATCTTGAAGAAAAACTTAAAAGTAAAAGAATTTAAATGGATATCAATAATTTTAGGGGAAGAATGCATTTGCTTGATGCTAAATAAGAAACATTACAAGATGATGCTTATTGATATGCACATGGAGGTTGCATTAGAGGATGCATTTGAATAAGAATTTGGTTAAGAGAATTTTAAATATATTATATAAATACAGCTATATGTTTTAAAATTTATGTTTTTTTTTTATCTAAATGGGATTCATTCTAAAATATCATAGAATATAGTGGAGTAGAGCACAACTAAATATAAATTGTAAATAAATAAATGCATATCTATAATCTCGTGAAAAGCAGGGTCCTGATGGTCGAGTGACTAGGGCTCTGGCGTTGGGGGTGCCACAGATTTCGGGTGTGTCCCGGTGATGCCATGGATCTTTGCAGTGCTTCGGAATACACTGTAAACCGTAGGTCCTGGTCTAATATGACTGTTGGGCGTAGGGTTGACAATCCTACCTCGTAAAAAGAAAACATCTCCTGTCTCGAAATCTGCTTGTAGCCAGGCGGCTTGGCCTATAATGTGGTTGTTGCGGAAATGAAAAAGAAATATAAAGTAAAAAATGTACTTTACAATCAACAAACTTCTATAATTCCAATGTAACTGTAACCTAGACTTAAATCTTTATCTCTGTTATACCACAAGCAACAATACACAATTAACAATAATAACAGTTGACTTTCCCACTAGAATCCTTAATCTTCTTCTACACTGTGATTTAATTATATTTTACAAATTATAAACAGTTTTGAACTTTTATATTTGAAATTGGACATGCATAACGATCCAATAACGATCATAATCGGCTACCCATACAAAGGGATTTTATAGATATTTTAAAATCTATATAATGAAATACTTTTACGACTTTTACTTACTTTTTACAACTTGTAACATTTTATGCCTGGTGCCTGTGAATAAAAAATCTCATCCAAAAATACATATTTTAGATATTAGTTAAGACGTTTTTACTTTAAAACCTACTTTTAAATTCAAATTGTGCAACTGCAAATGCTATAGTGACATTTTAAAATAATATTATTACATTGATCTAATATATAATAGAAATGTATAGTTTTCCATTTTAATGTACAAAGTTGTATTTATATACAATCGTTTACGATTACTGTGTAGAATTTCAACAATGGATTTCAATTTTATAATCAAATATTTGTGTCTCCTCAAATTATTCAAATTCTAGACAGCAACGTACAATCTTTTGAATCCAGTTTATTAGACAATGTATTCAAATACATGCATTGTTGCACATTTTTGGAACTATTTAAAATAATTATTTTATGAGAATGTCAATGTAAAATATATTCGAAATATAAACAGTGAACTTAAAAATAATCGACAACTACCATTTTGAAATGTTGTCATGTTTGATATACGTTGCTCTTCAATACGAATTAAATAAAGTATATTAAAAAAATCCTAAATCTGCCTTTAATATTTTTCTGTTTATAAAGCAAAATTTAGGAGCCTGCTGGCGAGTGATTAAAGCTCTGGCGCTCGATGCCACAGGTTTCGGGTTCGAGTGGATGTTTGTTGTGGTTCGGAATCCACTTTAAAGCATAGGTCACAGTCTATTATAACTATAGAGCGTTGGGCGTATGGCTGACACCTCTACCCCGTAAAAAGAAAACATCTCCGGTCTCGAAATCTGCCAGTAGTTAGACGACATTGGCCCACTATGGGTCTGCTGCGCTGATGATGATGGTAATGATGAAAGCAAAGTTTATTTCATATATACAAATTTTTTAGCCCTGGAATATGTTGCGGTTTCTTGTCCCTCTTGATTGACAACTAGACCAAATCCCCGAAGTCCCCAAGTCCTGGGTGCTCATGGGTAGAGGGAAGAGGGAAGAGCCGTGCCTTTTAGGGGGAACTACCCCGCATTTGCGTATCGTATGTCGGGAAAGCCGGAAAACTCCCACCAGGTAGTCGAACGAACTAGGCAAGGTGCTGAACATCACAATTGCCATCGAATCTCCCCGTATTTTTGAAAGAGTGTCTACAACAAAGCCGCCAGTGTATTCAACCTCAGCCCTAATTTTCCGCAGCGGCACACGTTACCACTAAAGCTTGGAATATGTTAAGCTTGAATATGTTAATAATAAATGTCGAGCTTGGAATATGTTAAAAATATGAGTAAGATAAAAAGTACACCCACACATAAAAGTTCTTGAATAACAACGCTAATTATATTCTGTACTACATAAAAGATTTATATTGCAATAAATATCACTTTTGATAACACATATATAAAATCAAATTATCGACAAAAAGTATTGCCGAAATATCCTTTTTGCTTTGTAAAAAGTGCCGTTGCTTATCTATCGATAGTGGCTAGATCAGGTTTTTAATTCACTTAAGGGACCTAAAGCAGAGATTCAGAGACTAGAATAAGTGACTATTCAAGAGACTACTCCAATATTAAATCGAGTACCCATTCAAAATTTTAGTGAAACCACTTCAGGATTCCGCTTTGCAGGGTGTTTCAGAATATCAACATGAAAATTAAATTTTTATGCGTTTATTTTTAAATTCTTTCCTTGTTTAGGGTTTGCGATCGTACCGCTCTTTGCAGTTTCGATATCCTTTTAAAGAACAGTGAATTATTTCATATTGTGTGATTTATTACCGAAGCAAAAAAAAAATGCGAATATTCATGTTTGCCTGAGATGAAATCAAGTGGAATGATCCTTTTTATTCTTTTTTTCCCCCTAAAAATTCTGCATTTTCTACGAAAAATGAAAAGTCGTTGGCTTGGAGCCAGAATAAATTTTGATAGAAATGTTATTTTTTTTTCTATTTTTAAACCTTTGTTTAGAAAGAATTGAAAATAAGAAGAGATAGTGTGTATTTTGCACTTCATTACACTCAACTTCATTCATAGAATTGCAATGGAACACAGTAAATACATCACAATTCTACGACGCAGTTATAAGTATAGATTAAATAAGAATTTAAGAAAGAAACACTCGATTCAATAATTTTTTTATTTTAAAATTATTTCTTGTATGTTTAAATAATAATTTGCATATAGGTAGATTGTAATTAATAATTAATATATTAAAAAATAAATAAATGCTTTTTAAAAAATTATTTTATGATGATTTAATCAATTAGATTATTTAAATAATTGCACATGTAAATAAAATAATAAATATTCTTCCTCATACATAAAATTGCAATGGAAAACAGTAAAAACATCACAAATCCACGACGCATTTATAAGTATGGTTTAAATAAAAATTTAAGAAAGAAAATCTTATATTTTTTAAATTTACTAAAACTAACTAAAAAATTATTTAATTTTTAATGACTTTAAAATTTACTAACTAAATATTTTTTTATTTTAAAATTGTTTGTTGTATGTTTAATAACTTTTTAGATCTCAAAAATGATTTGCATAAGTATAGATAAAATAAAAATTAAAAAAAAGAAAAACTTGATACAATATTGTTTTTTATTTTAAAATTGTTTCTTATATGTTAAAAACTTCTAAGATATCAAAAATAATTTTCATATAGGTAATTATAATTAATAATTAATATTTTCAAAAATAAATAAATGCTTTCTAAAACTGTAAGAAAGTTATTTTATGATGATTTAATCAATTAAATTAAAATAAAATAATAAATACTTAACTTCATTCATAGAATTGCAACAATAAATGTCTCACAAATCCACGATGCAGTTTTAAGTATAGTTCAAATAAAAATTTAAGACAGTAAAACTCTATTTAATATTTTTTATTTTAAAATTTTTTCTGGTATGTTAAAAACATCTAAGATCTAATAATTTTCCTATAGGTAAATCATAGTTAATAATTAATACAATCAAAAATAAACAAATGTTTTCTAAAACTGTTAGAAAATTATTTTATGAGGACTTAATCAATTAAATTATTTAAATAATTGAACATGAAAATTAAAAAATGAATACTCAACTTCATTCATAGAATTGCAACGGAAAATATTAAATCATCACAATTCTACGACGCAGTTATAAGTATAGATCAAATAAAAATTTAAGAAAAAAAACTTGATTCAATAATTTGTTTATTTTAAAATTGTTTCTTGTACGTTTAAATAATTGCACGTGAAAATCAAAAGTGCTTAATAATTATATATCCTTTGTTCTTACATTATTTATCAAGTTTTTCTGATAAATTTTTTCAGATATTATTACTATTTTAATTTAAAAGTAGGAAACATTATCTAGAAATATTAAAATTTTTTATTTATGTAACAATTTGCTTTTAAGAAGAGGACTTAAGCAATGAGTTGTAAAGTAAGTTGGACGGTTGAATTAAAGTTAAGAAATGGAAATTATTTTCACCTAAAAACCGTACAAATAATTAAGCACTAATGTAAATATTATTTTTTTATTTTTATTTCGGTTCCAAGCTTCATGTAAATCTTATTTATTAGTTATAAATTTATTAATATTATTCATGTAAATTTAAATTAATTTTTCCTTTCTAATTCATTCAGAGTCATAAAAAATAATGAACTAATTAATTAATTTTTATATAAATAATGAAGAACAAACTCATATATTTTGCAAAATTCTTCTTCCTCTTTTAGTGAAATAATACTTTAACATTTCTTACTTTAAAGAGATTTAAATTCACAAAATGTTTAGAATCACTAAAGAATCAACGTCTTGGGAAAATAACATTTCATGTCTTATCACAATATCTTTATTGCTTCAATTAAAGTGAAATCAGCAACTAACAAAACACAAACAGAAAAAAAGAAAATAACGGAAATTTAAAATTTAATACACACCCACCCACAAAATAAATACTTAATCACAAATAATAATTATAATGTTCAACTACATCATTTGAATATATGGGATTTAATTGCTTGCTTAAAGATGTAATACTTTATTCAGGTTTAACATTTATATACGACAGTCTCTTATTAAAAACATTAAAAATAAATTTGATAGCAATATTCAAATACCGATAAATATATTAATTAATTAAAAAATTACTAATTTTTAATAGCTTTTGCATTTCGGACTAAATGCGAGTTCATTTATAATTCACTCTAACAGCAAAGACTGTGAGAATTCACTTTACTACAAATTTTTTGACAGACAAAATCGTGTTTGTGAATTAAAAACCTGTAAAGTTTAATAAATAAATAATTATATTTAAATACCTACTCAAAATTTATCTCACAAATAAAAAAAAAAGCTTAAAATATTACACAACTTTTACCAACAACCATCCTTCTTTGAGACATTACACAGAATTCCGTTTTGCAAATAGTAATAATAATAAAAACTCAGTCAAAATACTATACCCCTCTGCTGTGTTAAGTTGTTTATATATACTATTAAAATGAATCTGTTAATTCAAATTAAAGCATAAGCAGTAGCTGTAAGACTCTCATTATAAAACAATACCTATGAATAATTAACTTACGATATTACCCTATGCGCTTTTGCGCGTAGGAAAACCTACACGTATCGTGGTAGTTGCATTTTAAATGGGCATAAGGGGAAGCAATTTGCCTGAAAAGGTTTGCTTAAACACCTGTGCAGTATCACTCAAAATTAATAGCTTAGTACGGAAACAGCGTTATTAGCACCGGAAGCACGTTTTCAAAGAGGGATGTAAAAGAGGCATTACTTCCTCTAACACGTGATACATTTGGACCAATTATTGTAACACTTTATTCAGACACCACAAAGGGGGATGTGGTTAAGTAAGATGTTGCCATTTCGAAGAAAATATTTTTTTAAAAAAGGAGTATCTCCACAAAATAGTGATTTCGCTTTATTTGAAAACGGTATTTTGAGGGTAAAGTTTTAGATTATTTATTTATATATTCCTATCATTAAAATATAATAAAATACATTGATTTGTCGATTAAACTTCCTAGAAAATTTATATGATAATCAGGTTTTAGCGTTTTCTTAAGTGTTAACAATATTTAAAAATAACTCACTGTGGTAGGGAATGTTGGGTAAAGGTGAAAAACAACAGTTTTTTTCGCTGTTAGTAAGTTTTACAGTCACTGCTTTGAAAAATGAGAAAATGTTATTGTTTTTTATCCCTTTTTTAGACAGCAACATCTAGACTAAACACACGAACCCGCGTGGTCTCATGGTTGAAGGGAAAGGTGGCAGTTTCTGTTGTGATAGAGCACCCGTAGGTAGAAGTCTGACTTGGCTCCGTGACGCAGGCTTTTTTACGGGTAGGGATGTCAGCCCTATGACCAAAGCTCTACTTTCATAGAAACCGCAATCCAAGGCTTAACGTGGATTCCGAACCACTACAAACATTCATGGCACCGCCGGGGCTCGCGCACGATACCTATGGCACCGAGTGCCAGAGCACTAGTCACTCAGCCATCAGGCCCTACGAGTAGATGTTGCGGATATTATAAAAGAGTCTTGGATCGACAATTGAAACACCTTGTTAAATGCTTAAGCTTATTGCTTGTATAATTGTATGCTTATTCTACGTTTGTTTATTTTTTAATCTCTTTTATTCGACAAGCAATTACAAGGCAGTTAAAGTTAAATGTACTCCCGAAAGATATTCCTTCCCATATATCGTGGATGCAAAGTACATCTTTTAAAAGTTTTGATACAATTCTTATCATATGATAAAATGTCTCGATAAAAATTTGGACTGCATTGTAGTCTTATCTTTCCTTAATAAATTCATTTCATATTGATTTTAACAACAAAACAATATTTCATAAAAATTCTTTGGAAGCGTTCTGAAATATATGCATGTGAATTTGATTGAAAAATAATATGAACTGAAATTAAATAAAGCAATCGATTAATCAAAAGTGCTAAAAATTAAAAACCCTTTACTCATAAATCATAAGTATATTTATTTTTGTCGGTTTTCCCTATAATTATTAAAAAAGAAAAGATTCCAATAAGATATTTCTAAAATTAATTTCACAATACCAACCTCTTTCTAAAGACACTATCTTCCTATTCAAATTCCAATGCAAGCGATATCTTATGTACGAACAATTGCGAGTTTAGTACACGAAAACCAATTACGCTCCCCATGAAATAACATTGATTTAAAGCCATTATTTAAGAAACCCTTCCCTTTTAATAAGTTACAGGCAATTAAGATCTGATCCTGAGTAATAGCCCGGAAAGAATGTTTCTGACAAATAAACATAACGATTACAAAAAATACTTCTGGGAAATTATGCTCCAAATTTCAAATCCTGACAAAGCATGCGTAAAATGCTACTTTCTTCCCTCTCGACCATTGATCCCGCTTAAAATAGGGGGGATACGGTTAAGTTCCAGTGTAAGTTCCCTAAACGAGGACTGACAATGGCTGTTCGTCTTGGGGAACTCTTTCTCAGGGAACAAGGACATCGATATCCTTGAAAGGGTGTTGCAGAAGTAGGGAGGGTAGGAAGGGCAGTTAAGTTAACAAGCGTCAAATTCTGGCTGCGGAAGAAAGGGCAACATATCTTCTTTGACTAAGTGGAATTACAATTGTCAGATTGGGAACATGGAACTGGCCAGGATATCAGAAGTGGCTCGTGGCGCTCATAAATCAACAGAGACGAAGATGTGTGTCCTTTTTTGTTGGAGATGAAGTTTGGGGGGATTTGTTTAAAATGTTGCAAGAAGGATGAAGAGGCATGCAGCTCTTTTTTATACGCTTAAATAGAGATTAATAACTCGTTTTTTTTACAAATAGGTCGAGGTTGGTCTCCTTTTATTTAAAACTTGTGGTCGATATAGGGATGAATACATTATATATTATAATTGCTAAATTAACATTAACATATCATGTTGATAGGATTCTCTCATTTACGGTTTGTTTTAACGTAATTGTCTTGATTTTGTGTTTGATAAACAAAATATGCAAAAGATGGCTCGTGGCTTATAAGAATTTATAATAAGTTAATATGTAAATACACGAATTTAAATGAATTTCTCCCAATATAGTAAATTATTATTCATTTATCATGATATTTAATCATTATCGCTAAAATCATTATTATTAAGCAAAATAAAACATATGAATAAATACAAATATCAGTTATTATAATAATAAATATTGACCATCTTTGACTATGTGGAATTACAATTGATGATGTGTGTCTTTTTTTGTTGGAGATGAAGTTTGGGGGATTTGTTTAAAATGTTCCAAGAAGGATGAAGAGGCATGCAGTTCTTTTTTTATATGTTTAAATAGAGATTAATAACTCGTTTTTTTACAAATAGGTCGAGGTTGGTCTCCTTTTATTAAAAATTTGTGGTCGATCTAGAATAAAATATAGTGCTGAATTCATTAAACTATAATTGTCATTTAAGCTTAAATAAGTACAATAATATACTATAATTTGTACTATAATAACTATACTACTATTGCAAGTGTCCCTTGGGTAGTTCTTAATGAGTAACAGCGATGCAGCCCTTGCTAATGGTATAAAGATTAACTGTCTCTGTATTGCCAGCTGCTTTAGAACAATAACTATACTGTATATTATTATACTATAATTGTTATATAAGCTGTTATAACTGTTTAAATTAACATTTTGAAATATGTTGATAAAATTCTCGCATTTATGGTTTGTTTTAATGTACTTAGCCTGATTTTGTGTCTGATAAACATATTCGAAAAACAGCGTTGAGGTTTATAACTCTTTACAAAATATTTTAATATGTGATTATACAAATTTAAATGAATTTCTCCCAATATAGTAAAATTATTTAAAATCATCATTATTATTATACAAAATAAAATATAGAAATAAATACAAGAAAATAATTTAAAGCAACCTGTCATTGTATCACTGATTCAAATATTTCGCGTGCTTTTATTGAGGTGAAAAAATTATATGATCCAGATGAAGTATAAATTCATATCTCGTTTTTCATATCTTTTACGAAAAAAATAACATTTTTTGTTATCAATATAACAAGAAGTTGATGTATTTGGTTAGAAGAGCCTTTTGAAAGTAATTAATTTAATAAGAATATCCTATATAGTTTATTTTAATGAATTTTGTTTAACTATCGTTGATATATATAAACTATCCTGTTTTGTAATAATCTACAAAATCCTTTTATTAATAAGAAAATATGAGTTCACGTGAATTTCTTTCAACTTCGAAAGAAAAAACTTATTTTTAGTGAAAAATTTAACTGAACAAAGTACAAAAATATTAATAAAAAATTTTTGGACTTAAATAAAACAATGAAAATCTCTTTTATATTAAATAAAGTTTATTTTAAATGTAGGAAATAATAATAATATTTAACAATAATATTTTCTTAGATTTTTTTATACAAAACTAAGGGGATAAAAGATTAAAATACATTTAAAAAAGTACATCAAGGGATATACCAAGCGACTAATAAAAGTGTATCTAAGATACATTAAAACAATATGGTTGAAATTTTTTTTATGTATCAAGCATTTTTAAGATAATTTATTTTCGAAATGAAGATAATAGTTTTACTTATAGTTTATAAAATCCTATATGATCCGAAGTTATTGCTTTGAGATACTTATCTGTCTTCAATGTATTAGATAATTTATTCCATTTTTATCATGATTACAGCTATGAACAATAAAAAATGTATAGGCAGTTACAAATATTCTGTTCATCGTACTAAGGCTATAAAATAACATACTTTTAAAGCATTTTATTAAAATTAATAGATTTTGAATTCTTTTGTTATGACTAAATTGTATTAGCATTGAATTTATTGAATATTAAGTAGTGTACATTTTCAAATGCTTATTACGTAACACGTTATTCTTTTTTACGAATATTTAATATGCAATGAATAATCTTCGAATGGAAATATATAAAATTTTGTTCTAAATTTTTATATTTCAGTTATAGTTTTTTTTATATAGAATTAAATGTTTTTTTTTTTTTTTTTTTTAAATTTTTGGCAGCCAAGTTGGAGTTGATATATTGAATTTTGACAATTTTAGTTAAAATTTAATTATCTTTATCAATAATTTAAATTTCAAAATGCGAACAAATTATCATTCCTATTACAAATATAATGTTTTTTTACTAGAAACTCTTATTAAACTTGGTTAATTATAAAACTCTTTTAGTAAATTCTTCTGAACTTTTTCAGAAAAAAATAAAAACGACTTTTACTTATATATGCAATTATAAATTTACTTGTACTTTTTATATATAACTCTTCTGTATTCTTTTCTACAGTCCGTTTTTAAATATAATCAAATTCAGCCTTTTTTACAGAATAAAGTAAGAAATCTATATTCATAAACTAGTTGTTTCAGGAGTAAATCTTTTACCTTCAAGAAACGAACTTTGATAGTAAATATTGACATTTTAATTTATTTTAAACAAATATCTTCATGAGAATTAAATTTAATCTAATCCTTTAATATCATGAAACCAAACATTTTATGGAATTCAAAGAGGAAGAAGGTAATAATATGTAGATTTAATATCTTCTTGCAGATTGATCATTTGTAAATTAAAATTCCAATAGCAAATATGAATACTATCATTAAATATGACACGTAATTTCGAGGCTAAAAGCCTATGAGAAATTTTCATCCCTCATTACCAGTTTGTACGTTTTTATGGCTTAGATAAGAAGAATGCGAGTCTCATCGATGTTTAACAACAATACAAAGAAAGATAATTTATCATACGCGATACACAGCCTATACTTTGTAAGAAATAAATATTTGCCCAATGATATAGTTGGGAAGCTTGAAGAAGTGGATGTCAACTAAGGTTATATTTTGTAATTGTGGACCACACATACACATTCTTAAAAGGAAAGAAAAATTCAACCTTAATTTTAATATTTAGTTATCTCTCATACATTTTAAAAAATGTAAAGAAATATAAAAATATATATGTATAAAAACACAAACACATACTCACATGTGAATAAAAATGTAGAATTACGGTTTTTTGTCATATGGGTTTTTTTTTACGGTTTTGTAATAGTAAAAATAATATGTATTTTTTTCATCAACAGGTGAAATTCTGTTAAGCAAAGGAAAATTTAAGGTATTCCATTTTCATAGAGATTTTTTATAATACATAATGAAACAAATACTATATTAAGATGTGAAGTACAGATAAAAATCATATTTATTCATTAAGGCATGGTAACATTGCAAATATAGCATACATTTATATATTTTAAAGAAAATATATTAGGTAAATATAAAAACCTGTAGTATAAGATAAAAATGTAAAACATTTTCTAATAATTCTTAAACATATAATATTTAGAGTATTAGTTTATATTATATTAAATAATATTTATGGTGTTTATTTATTGTGTTAATTTACATTAGGTTGGGGAAAAAGAAATCCATTATTTTTATATGAACTTCAGGACTTTATTTAACATGCTTCGGATTGTCCAATTTGGGTCAAATATGCACCGTTTTGTTGTATGATTTGTTGCCATTTTAAAGGTAACTTCATAATGCCTCTCTCATAGAAGTCCTGGTCTCTATTTGCAAAAAACTCTAGTAGTCGATTTTCACAATCCTCCCTAGATGCCAATTTTTTATCATTAAAGAAATTTTTGCAATGCAAGAAAAAGATGATAATCGCTTGGTGCCAAGTCCGGACTGTATGGCGGATGCATTAAAACTTCCCAACCAAGCTCCCGAAGTTTCTGGCGAGTCACTGTAGATGTGTGTGGCCTAGCGTTGTCCTGGTGGAACACGACACCTCTCCTGTTGGCCAATTCTGGCCGTTTCTGGTCAATCGCTATCTTTAAACGGTCCAGTTGTTGACAGTAGAGATCAGAATTTAGCGTTTGGCCATATGGAAGCAACTCATAATAAATAATCCCCTTCAGTCCCACCAAATGCATAACAGAACCTTCCTGGCCGTTAGTCCTGGTTTGGCCACCGTTTCAGGTGCTTCACCGCTCTTTGACCACGATCGTTTTCGCACAGGGTTATCGTATGTGATCCATTTCTCATCTCCAGTCACCATCCGTTTAAGAAATGGGTCTATCTCATTCCGTTTGGCCAAGGCTTCGCAGATGGAAATTCGATCCATCATGTTTTTCTGTTAATTGGTGTGGCACCCAAACATCGAGCTTCTTTTTGAATCCAGCTTTGTGTAAATGGTTTAAAAGTGTTTTATGGTCGATTTTTAGCTCCTGGGCGATGTTACGACTGCTAACATGCCGGTCAACTTCGATCATTTCTCCGATTTTATCGACATTTTCGACGACCGGCCTACCTGTGCGAGGTGCATCTTTAACATCAAAAATTCCTGAACGGAATCTACGAAACCAAAATTGCACATAATTGGCTGTTACAGTATCGGAACCATAAACACCATTCACAATTTTAGCCGCCTGGCTTGCATTTTCGCCTTTGTCAAAGAAAAACTGTAAAATGTACCGAATTTTCTCTTTGTTCACTTCCATTTTTAACACCCTGTAACTCCCAACTGAATGGACCAAACAAAAAACAGAAAAATAATTATTTTAGTACGAAGTGCCACCTTTCTAACGAGCATAAATCTGAAATTGTTTAATTGATACTTTACGTGATATCGATCACTACAGCCATCTATCGAAAAAATAATGGATTTCTTTTTCCCCAACCTAATATTTCATAATATTTATAATGTTAATTTATATTATATTTCACAATATTTATAATGTTAATTTATATTATATATTCTCATCATAACTGAAGCCCAGATATTATAAGCAAAAAAAATATTTATACCTCCAGGGTTTATTAAAACGCCGTCTATATACATCACTCGAGAAGTTGTTTTCTTAAATGATTAAAACTTTCAAAGTATCAAATCTCAGTTCCATGCAAAAATTTCCTTTCAATAGGTTTCATGCTATGGTATCCCAAATCTACAAGAACCTTCCTATACTTAGGTTTTAAATTAATTTCCACACACACAAAGCCTGTTTATCGTGCAGTAACTGAATTGCAAAATGCCACAGCCTCGCCCGGAAAGACTATGAACACTTCTCCGCGAGTAACAAAGTTTAAGGCATACTTAATTTATTAGGAAGGATTATCAAGACGCAAGAGTGTATGCTTCGCTGTGCATACTGCAGCTCCTGAAGTAGGGGGTACCTAGAGAACTTTTAATGCTGTAACGCGCGCTAGTTTAACTCACATCGTCGCGCGGCAGAAATTTTCCTTAACGATGCGACTGTGGCCGACGGAAAATTTTATTCTGGCGATTGAAGGGGTTGAATTGAAGAGCGGACTATGTCACATATTTTCTCTTATAATTATCCTCTTACATAAAATGATGCTAGCTCATATTTGGGTAAAATTTAGGATAAGGCATTATATAGCCATATATATTTAAGTTCAGTTCTTATCAATATTAACATATCTTTAAATACATGCAAGCCTTCAAAACTAAACATAAGACATATTTTAAATGTAAAGTATTTTTATTTACTATAACAATATTTAAATTTGATAAATAACTTTAGGTTATTCAATTAATGGGAGGACTAATTTATAATACAGAACTTGGGTTATATTAACTAAAAATATATTATATTAGCTTATATTATTAAATATCATAAATATTATATTATATGTTATTAAATATATTATATTATATTATATATTATTAATTATATTATATTAGCTTAATTATAAAACTGCTTTTGGATATGATCTAATATTCTTCAGTACAGATGTGTACATATGATAATATAAAATGTTGTACTTAAAGTATTAGGAATTATTGTCATAGGCTATAATTTTTGCTTTAATCGCGCAGACAATTTATGACTAGACGAATGTTACTAAAGTTATTTTAAGAGAAACAATTATCTTTATCTATACGATAAACTTGTTCCTGAAAATAAAAACTTAAATATTCTATTAAATGATAAAATATCCTATTCAGAAATAATTTTTTTTATTAATACCTCTTTATTCTTTATACGCTGAAGACTCATACCATTCATTTTATTATTAGGATAATACATGAGTATGCCTGTGGCTCAGTGGCAATGCGAGCCGCTGGAGAGCATTAGGGTGAAGGTTCAATCAACAGGCGGCTTTGTTGTAGACGTTATTTCAAAAAAATACCGAAGAGATTCTATGGCGTTTGTGATATTCAGCCTCTCGCCTCGGGAGTTGGACTACCTGGTGGAAGTTTTTCGAATTTTCTCCAATACGATTTGCAAATGCGGGGTAGTTCTCCATAAAACTTCTTCCCGGAAGGCACTACCCTCCTTATTCAGCGTCATGGAGCCAAGTCAGACTTCTATCTACGGGTTCTCTTCCGGAAGCTGTCCCTCACTTCTTCCATGAACTGTCCCTCACTTCTCACTCCTTCCATCTTAAGGCCAATTGGCTAGCGCTCTGGCCTTTGGTACCCTAAGTTTAATTTTCGAATCCTGGCTGTGGCATGGATGTTTATAAGTGGTTCGGAATCCACATTAAACTGTAAGTTCCAGTCTAATTAGTTCAAGGTGTGAAAAAAATGTCCCTAGTGCGACAAATAAAACCAAACCTCCTTCCATGAAACCACATAAATTCTTGGAACTTGATCTAAATGTTGCTGTCTACCAAATTGGATAAAAAACAACATACATGAGTACTCTGAAGAGACTAAAAACTTTGTAGAATAATTAAATAATTCTTGTTTTTACAAGTAAAACAGCAAACATCTTATCAGCAAAAACTAACAAATTTAATGAAAACTAAATCCCTATCTTGTTGATTGATTGACATAGTTTCAACTAAACAAATTTGTCGTTTAAAAAAAATCTGAAATTTTAGAAAATATCCTTAGGAAAATCTTAATTCCGGATAACGAAAAAAATTCCATTTACGGATAGTCCCCTGGGGATTTCGAGTAAAAAAACGTTCCTGAAAGGCCCGAGAGAAAATCTGAGGAGGAAAAGAAAAAGTCGTTTTCACAACATTATAACTACGAAATTCAAGAGATGATAGCCTAAGAAATAAGGCGCACTTTTTTTTTTGCTGGAACAGATTTTTTTTTAATGAATCTTGATCATTGTTTTACTTACTGACCCTTTGAATCACTTCTTCCCTTTTCTTTTCACGATAGAGAAGGCGCGAAAAACGATTAAAAATACAGGCTTTCGAAAATGGGTTTCTTTTTAAAGTCGGGAAAGAAAAATCGAAAGCATACAATGCTCAGGGAAAAGTTCAAGCCGTAAAAAAGAAAAAAGAAAGAAGACGAAGAAAAAAAACAAACCCCAGTTTACTTACCGCTTGAAGACAGAAAACTTAAATTGAAAGCATAAAACGAAGCTTCATTTTCCGTTAAAGAAATTACAAAATAAGTTTTTTTCCAGATGTGTTCTTAGCTTTTCTGTGAGTAATGATTTTTTATTGTGATGCTTTTATCAAACTTCCCCCAATAGATACTATAGTTTTTATTGTAGAAGATAAGCGAAATCTTCCTCGTGTACTTACATTTAAAAGGATTGTCCCACTAAAAAAATTCGGATGAAACGAGACATGTGAAAAAAATTCTGCACTTAAGCAGTTGAAAGGAATGGAAATGTATTATGAAATTTTAACATTCTTTTGGATAATAAGGTCAGATAAAATAGTAATGCTGCGTTGAAATACTTTTGTCATATTTTTATCAAGAATTAGCGAACACTCTATTTTTATTGTTTGCAGTAATATATTTTGCAATAAATTTTAGATGATACCTTTTTTATATAAACGTCTGGCAAATTATCTATACTTTTTGTGACCATTCATAATTACAATGTTTACGTATTATTATTAAACATATAAATTTGTCGACTTTGATAAAAAGCGACAAATTTATATGTTTAATAAAAGAAACAAAATTTACACGTCTAGAAAAGAAACAACTAAACAATACTTTTTGTGGTTACTTCAAAAATATTGCAATATAATATCATAATTAATTAAACAAAATAATATGGGTTTTTTTTTAGATCGTTGATGCCACAACGAAGTGAATAATTAATGTAAGCTCGTTTAATTTTCGACATTTTTTGCTAATCATAATAGTTCATTAATAAGAAACTTAGTAATTTGTTTTAAATTAGTTTTTTTTAGTTAGTAGATAGTTTGGTTTAAGTTATTTTAGCTAATGTTAAAGTAAAAGAAAGAGCTACGTTTGCTAAAGGGTAAAACATTTTGCAAGAAAAAATTAAAGAAGAAATCACTGCTGGAAGATATATCAACGAAGATTCATAATTACTTTGCAAAGTCCAAGAAAAAAGGGAAATAATGAATAAGACATTAAAATTAATATAGAAAGAGGCCAGAATTATTGTCTGTTTCAGTTACTGGAAAATATATATCTTGATGCCAGTCTCTTCATTAAAAATTAAAAGCCCATTCGAAAAGCAATCTGATGAAAGGATCACGAGTTAAGAAGTCTTCAACATACACCATCATTACTTATTATGATGACCACTATACAGTTATTATGCTAACCATTATACGCTTATTATGGTGATCGTTGTACACTTATCATGGTGACATTGAAAAATAATACAATTGCTGATTACATAAAACTTCTCTCGAAGGTCCCCTGTCTGAATAAGCATTCACAATTACTTTACACAGTCCAAGAAAAAAGGAAAATAATGGGAAAAAATGAGAATAAAACAATAAAATTTAATACAGGAAGAATTATTATCTATTTCAGTTACTGGAAAATATTTGACATGATTCCAATCGCTTCATTAAGAATTAAAAGCCCTTTCGAAAATATATTTGATGAAAGGATCACGAGTTAAGAAGTCTTCGACATACATCATTATAGTGACCATCATACATTTATTATGGTGACATTGGAAGATAATCCAATTGCGGATTAAATAAAACTTCTCTTAATTATCTCAAAATAATTTCTTGTTTTAAATTGTGTATTTTAAAATTAAATAGCATGGCAATGACAAAAGTTTTCAGACTACATGCTAAGCAATATTTATATAACACATATTTACAGGACACTAGAATAGGTCACTCGTCTACCTTTTACAGGATATTAGTCGTCGTCACTACCAAGAGTCTAGTAAATTATCCAGTTTCAGAAACATCAGAAGTATTTTTGCATAAGTTGATTTCATATGATGTGGTAAAATAGTACACTTTACCGGTATATAAAATAAAAATCTATCATTTTATCAAATAAAGATAATTTAAGAATGTTTGCCTTTTTAAATTAAGCATTTAAGAAACTAATAAAAAATTTAAGCATTAAGCATTTAAGAAAGTTGAGAGAGTCATAATTTGCTATTTAGTATACAATTCCAAGAAAGGATTTGACTTCAGTTTATAAAAACAATGGAGAACACCTCAAGAAACAACTATATGACACATTTTAAAGAGTAAGAGTGAAGTCCGGAAGAGTCTCGGAAGAGTGTAATTTTCATTCTTCCAAGACGAAGGTATCTGCTGTTCGTTTTAGAAATGCTTTAAAAATTTTTTTTGCCCTTTTTTACACAAAAATGTGATTGTAATACTAGAGATCAAAATCATTTTAAAAATAACAAAATAATTATAGAATACATGCTAATGTCTCATAAGAAGAATCAAAATATTTAAATTCCTTATAATTTTAATTTAATTTTTTTATTTCATATTCTTTATTTAAATTTGTCATTGAAACCAGGCATTTAAAATTATGATATATACTTAATATTTATATGAAACGAAATACTTCATAAAGAAAGAAAAATCATTTCCTAATTCAATGTTATTATTATGTTGTATAAATTATTATTTTTATTTTCTACTAATAAGAGATACAATGATTTCCCAAGATTTTCCCAGAATGGCATTATAGCATTAAATAACAAAAGTTCTATGTACCGTTAAATAACATAAATGAAAATTAATTGAATTTATCAAACTGTTTTTGTATTTTCATGTTTTTGAAATAAAGTAAGGTATCTCACAAAATAAAAGTGGAAATCTGAAATTACTCCATCTTAAATTAAACATGATATGTGAAGAAAAGTTTCTTGCTTTCCTTTTCTGCATGAAATTTAAATAATGTTATTGAATGACTTTTTTGACGCCACTTTGAATATCGTAGATTGATCACAAACTAGTTTTAATATTTAGTACATAAAATTTTTGCTTTGCATTTGAGCAATATACTATGCATAAATAATACATGCCCTTTTTTTTGCTTTTCAATGCCAGTCCGGTGCGAAGAGAATTAATATCTCCAGGGATAAATTTCAAGGTTCTGTAATTTGCTTTCGCATCAAAGAAACCCAGGACAAATTCAACTAAAAAGCCATGAAACTGCGCTGTCTATGAAAAACTGTGTAATTATTTCCACTTAATCTACACTTTTGCCAAACCAATGACTGTACTTCAAAAACCCTGTAGGGTCTTTCGCACACTAGCAATTCTTTGCTTCTACTGGAACAAGCATGTCTGAGTGAAAACAAGTGTTAACTCTACATGATCAACTTGTGTAACATGCTAATATAATATGTTACAACATTAAATATTTTATAATTTAATGCTTCTAACATCATAAAGTATAACGACTAGTATATTAAAATAAAGTTATTTAAAAGTAGTTCTGAATTTAAAGACTAGAAATTAAAAGACTTAAACTTAATAAGTTCCATAATAGACGATTAATTTGTGTAACAAAAAATATCGGTTAATAAATTTCTACATGCTATTTCATCAGAATTCGGCTCTTAAAACTTACAATATAAAGCAAAACTGTTTTAAATGCAAAACTTCTCGTATCTGAAATTCATTTCTATTTAAAGCGGAATTCTGATCAGGAAATCGATAAAGCCTCTCTTATTTCCAAACATTTGAGGGTGGAATTTTAAAAACGCCATTCTATTATTCTCATCCCGTGCATCTTGAACAATTTTTAACTGATCAAAGTATTTGCATGAAATTCTATGGATTTCATTCTCCATCTAATTTGCTCCTAATACATTCTTCTTTGTTTCTGTTGTGTACCTATCTTTAATATGTTCCATTTCCTTTTATTTTTTTCTTTCAAGAAGGGAAAACTTTCTATATCCTTCTTCCAGACTGTGTTCCAAAATAGTTACTTTTTTTTCCACCACTGTCTGAATGTCTCTCCAGGCATATTTCTAATTAGAGTGACGCGTAAAAGTTTCAATGTTTCCCCCAGATTTAATTGCTAAGTTCAAATAAGCGAATTGTATAACGTTTCTCGGTTCAGCGAATTAATTGTGCAAAACATTTGAGTTCATAGCCCTGGGGAGTGAACCCATTACCGCTGCTTTAGAAACCTTTGAATCCCCGTGTCCTGCATCGGTGTGCATTAGTTCCGCTCCTTTTTTAAAACGAAGATGAGAGAGGGAGAAAAAAAGAAGATATTATGGTGATTACTAATGCATTTTGAAACATCGATAGGGGTTGTCTGAAAGTCCCACCAATAAGTCATGCAGGTCGCATTTAATTTGTTCAAAGCCCATGCATTCTCTTTCTTTTTACATATTCACGTTGTAAGAATTCTACTCAATAAGATTTAGAAAAATTTATCCCACAAAAATTCTAACTACAGAAGAAGATATTTGATTGATAATTTTATTGAATTAAATATTAATAATATGATTTTCCACATGAAATATAATATTGTCAAGCTATTTTTGTTTGTGTTAGTTAAGATATATTTTCGATTCGATTAATATACAAGATTTCCTATACATATTTAACACATGTATCAACTTAATATAGTTAATTTACATATCAAGTAAATTTCAATAATATAACATTCTATAATAAAATGTATACATTTTTGTTAATATTTTCCAGAGCTTATAATAAAAAGTTTAAGCAATGCATCAACAAATTTGAATTCTTTGTTCAAATTAATAATTAATTTAAACCAAAACTCCACGAAACTTTCTACGAAAATTCCAACTTCAGAAGATGACCCCTTACATTCGACGAATAATTTTATTGAACTAAATGTTAATAATTTGATTTCCTACATGAAATATAATATTGTCCAGCTATTTTTTGTTAGTTAACATATATTTTCGATTCAATTAACATACAAGATTTCATACGCATATTTAACACATATACAAACTTAATATAGTTAATTTACAAATTGAGTAAGTTTTAATAGAATGTATACTTTTTATCAATGTTACAGTCTATAACAAAAACTGTAAGCCCTTTATCGACAAATCTAAACTGTTTTCAAATTGATAGTTAATTTAAACAAGAATTCCAACTTCAGAAGAAAACCTTGAAAACCTTATTCGGTGAATAATTTTATTGAATTAAATATTAATAATATGATTTCATAGATGAAATATACTATTGTCAAGCTATTTTTGTTAGTTAACATATATTTTCGATTCGATTACCATATAAGATTTCCAATGTATATTTAACACATATACAAACTCAATATAATTAATGCTAATTACATGTCGAGTAAGTTTTAATTAAATAATAATCTATGATAAAATGTATACTTTTTATTAATGTTTTTCAGAGTTTATAATAAAATGTGTAAGCCACGTGTCAACAAACTGGAACTGTTCGTTCAAACTGATAGTTAATTTAAACAAAAATTTCAAGGAAAATTCGACAAAAATTTCATATATGAAATATAATATTATCACGTTATTTTTGTTGCTTAACATATATTTTCGATTAGATTAACATACAAGATTTATGTATATTTAACACATATACAAATTTAAAATAGTTAATTTACATGTTCAATAAGTTTTAATAATATAATATTCAACAGTAAAATGTTTGTATTTTATTAAAGTTTTCCAGAGTTTATAATAAAAAGAGTAAGTCAGGCATCAACAAATTTGAACTGTTCATTCAAGTTAATAATTAATTTAAACAAAAATACCACGGAAAATTCTATGAAAATTCCAACTTCAGAAGAAGAACCCTAAATTCTACGCAATAAGTTTATTGAATTAATTATTAATAATATGAATTCATACATGGAATATAATATAATTACATTATTTTTGTTGGTTAACATATATCTTCTATTCGATTAACATAAAAGTTTTCCTATGCATATTTAACACATATAAACATTTAATATAATTAATTTAAATGTTCAGTAAATTTTAATAATATAATATTATACAATAAACTGTATATATTTGTGAATGTTTTCCAGACATTATGATAGTATAAGCCATGTGTCAATAAATCTGAACTATTAGTTCAAAGAATTAATTTAAATAAATGTTTCGTAAAAATGGATAAGAAATGAAAAAGTAAAAGGTATTCTAAACTCAAAATAATAATTCATCTGATTTTAACTCACTTCTTTAATATTTTAGTTGTCTTTGAATAAAACTTACAATTATTGAAAGTAAAAAAAAAAAAAAAACAATGCAAACAATGCAATAATAATGATTATGCCAAATTACAAATGATTATTGTATGTATATTTATGCTCTTAATGTCTAGATACAAGTAAAATCAAAATTGTTTAATTAGAAAGTTTCGTAAAGACAATGGCAGTTTTCTATCAAAAACAAATTAGCATTATTAGAAATTGATAATAAACACAATGCCATTTTTATTTAGAAAAAATCCAAAAAAAGAACTTTATCTTTTTTTATTGATTGAGAAAATTCTAGAAAAGATTCACAAAAAAAATCGAAAGAATTAAAACAATAAATTTTAATAAAAAATACCAACAAAACCAAAATGCCCCCAAATTTTTTTTGAATCGATACATTATAGTATCGTCCTTATACGTATTAATAGTATCGTCCTTGTACAGGTATTGATGCTAATTTCAATCTGTAATAGACAAATTAAACCAAACTACTTACTATTTTTACATCATTATATTTATTTAATCAATCTAATCATTAATTTTTACTTAAAAACATTGGCAATAACAAAATAATCAACGAACTTTATAATAAGGAAATAATTTTAATTAAATAATTTTATTTAAACTTATTGTATTAAATAATATAATATGAATTTAAATTCGATATTAATAATTTCAATTTCAGTGATTTTAATAAAGTAGTAATATAATATAATTTTTTAATTAAAAAAATAATCTTGAAAATTAATCCTAAAATCATTTTAAAAATTCCTAAAACCTATTCTTATATCCTATTAATATTTAAATCCTAAAACCTTTTCCCTAAATTTTCTAAAACCTATTAATCTATTGAAAAATTCTTAAAACCTATTAATCCTAAAAACATTTTTAATTTAAAAAAATAATAAATCTTGAAAATTAATTAAAAAGACTTTTAGAAAGTCAAAAGAAAAATAAGAAATTAAAATTGTATAAAAAAAAGTAAGAATTTGTGCTTTAAACTTTGACTGATCATCAAAAAAAACTTTTCAATGTGAGATATTTTAATTTTTATTCAGTATTTTTACAATATTTTGTTACAAAAATATGATATAAAAATATCAAATAATTTTTTTACCTAAGGTAAACAATAAAAAAATCTAATTAATAACAAAAATTATTCAAGTGGATACAAAGTAAAATTTGTTTAAAAGAGAAAACAATTTTCTATAAGGCGATGAACTTTTTCTATGGCCCCTATTTTGCCCTTACGAAAAGCAACTTCTTACAAAGACGGCATTTTTTACTAAAATTGAAACACAATGTGAATGAAGCGAGAATATATAAAAATGAATGAGGATAAATGTGCTAGAAGAAAAACTTTTTATTTCTGTTGGAAAGAAATTTATTCTTTCTTGAATTTGAAAAATTCTAATCCTTGGAGTAATGTTAGTTTCTACATGTACCTGAATTCAAATAGTTACATTAGAAAAATTAAACAAAAATCAATATCTATTTTTCGAGAATTGTTGTAAGAGAAAAATTTTGATCAAATCGGATTCGTTAATAATGTAACAAATATGAGAGCACATTATTGATGCTAATTAAAAATAGTAATATATTCATTGTTTTCAATGTAAAATATTTAATCTAAAATTATATTAAATACTAATATTGACTATCCTCTACGGGTGACTGCAATAATTCACCAACTCAGAAAAAAAATTAGGTATTAAATTAATGATAATGATTTAAGATTTTAAGGAATTAATTTAATGGACATTAAATAGCCAACTTTAATACCTACTAATTTTTACCAAGAATTATTACTAAATTGCATTATTATTAAGTAGAAATATAAATATATGACTCTAAATAGGCATATATGCTGCAACGTCTCGGCCTATACTAAACCTATATCGGCTTTAAGGAGAGGGCCACTTTCGGGTTCATGGGAACACTTTAAATTTTATTTACAAGCATTATATATATATATGTATACAGAACTCTAGAGCAATAAATGTAAATTTATATAATAGAGAAATAAATCTAAATTTACATAATTAAGAATATAAGTTTGATTCACAAGTGAAGTTCACTCCAAGGTCTGAGATTTTCAGAGTTTTCGAGTCTACAACGAATCTAATGTACCCGGTCTGCGGCAGACCTTAATTATCACACGACGAAACTAAAAACCACTTTGTAAACAGGTGGAATTTTCGGTCTGTTTAATCACTTCCCAGAAAAAAACAACTCTTCATGTCTACTCTTCGCAGAGCACTTTTTTTTTTTTCTTTCTCCAAAATCCTTCCTGAGAATCTGTCAAGAGGAGGAGGATGTCAGCTTCCCTCACATCTCATTGGAGTGGACACTTAGTCAGCCCATGGTCTATCACCAATAAATATGCAGTAACTCATCACCTAGTCCAATGTAATTTTTTCGACCTATGAAGGTCGCTAATTTCGTGATTTATCATTATCCATGACACTGATTATCTACTGTCAGATTTCAGTGATAGATTACTCTCATTAGTACAAAACACTAATTGCATGTAATTTAAATATCCACGATACTGATACATTATTTATTACTACAATAGTATACATTCCTTTACCCTGGGAACAGAAATACTATATCTCTTTTCGTGGGAAAAATGCTACAATGCCTTGTAACTCGATATTATTTCAACATAAGTGACAAAGTGACTAATTTGACAAATTAATAAATAATAAAGTGACTAATTTTTATTCCCCAGAGAATAATTAAAAAATTATTATTTGTGATTAAAACAGCAGTCATTACCATAATGTTGCTGATTGAAAATTAAAATGTTTATATTTATTAAATAAAACCCTTAAAATTTTATAACGTTTCTAAATCATGAATAACGCTTAATTAAATAAAAAGTAATTAAAAATTTGTTAAATAATCTGAAGATTTTTTAAAGTTATATTTTTTATACACATTTATAAAAGGTAACACAATGTTCTCACTTTTTATGATGTGTTGCTTTTATTTTTTTTATGAAGCATATTCTGAAGTACGTCTGGATATGACAAAAATAAGCAGAGAATACTAGAAGCGGAAAAGCTCAAGAACTGTCATTTTCACTATCTTCTTCTTCTCACCGATAGAAGAGAAAAAAATATATGCGAAAGACACTCTCTCTCCCACTTTTTGTACCATTAATATTCTTTCAAAACGTATTAAATCTCAAATGACATTTGTAAAATTATGAGCGAGGCTTCGCAGTTACTGCATTCCAACTGTCAAGATGCATTTGAGTTTAAAGAATAATAACGGCACTCTTAAAAAAGAAAGTCAAGAAAAAGAAAATTATTTCTTGCCATGAAGAGTTTTAAGTGACTTCTCTCAATGATAAATTAAATGTTGCTTTGGTAGTAGAAAATTTTAAAACAATGTAGGTAATACATATTTGAGTTACAAATATATTAAAAATAATTACCATGTGGAAAAAATAAACACTATTTTCACAAAAATGATTGAAGGAAATTAAATAATCAATATATTCATTAAATAATTTTAACTTTAATAACAATTAATAATTTAACTTAATATTATTTAACTTTTAAAATTTATTTTTGTCACATGGTAATTATTTGGTTATGGTTATAATTACCATGTACCAAAATAGAGTTCATTTATTTTGTGAACATAGAGTTCATTTATTTGGTTGAAAATGGTTCAACGAAATTATATAATCAATAATTTCATTAAATAATTTTAAATTAATTAAATTTTAAAAATTATAACCATAACCAAATAATTACCTTGAGACAAAAATAAACACTATTTTTAGAAAATTATTGAAGGAAATTAAATAATTAATAATTTTATTAAATGATTTTCATTAAATAATTTTTAAATAATAATTTCATTAAAATTTAATTAATTTTTAAACATTTTAACCATAACCAAATAATTACCATGTGACACAAATAAATACTATTTTCACAAAAATGATTAAAGGAAATTAAATAATCAATAATTTCATTAAATAATTTGAAATTAGTTAAATATAAAAAAATTATTTCTATACATATTTTATTATTTTGAATAACAGTGAAATAAATAATGCATTATAAATATAATGAATACTAATAAATTAATGCATTTATTCAATTCAGACTTCAAAAAAAATATTATATCTCATTTTAATAATTACGTATAGTTTTCAATGAAACTTTACAATTTTACTATAGAATATATTTAAATAGGTTAAGTTTGAATTAAAGAGAATTTTAATATTTTATTGCATTTTATGATATATTTATTCAACTAATTATGTTTCTAAATCATAAAATTTTGAAATGATTTTTGAAATCTCAGTAATCAGAATGCATCCATTTTTCATAAAATAAATACATTATCGAAATTAAATTTAAAATTTAAAGTTAAATTAATAAATTAAGATTGAAATTATACTAATCTGAACTTTATTTTATTCAAATAGGTACAATGTCTTGGAAATAAGTTGTCAAAAGATGATACAAATTTTTCATTTAATATAATTTATATTTTTTAATTTTAATCGTTTTCTTTCTTAAACTGCATAATTGTCCAAAGTAAATAATATATTTTTCTTCATCAATGCAATAATAATCATTGAAAGATTATAGTTTGAAGAATTATGCATTTTTTTATTTAGAAACATATTTTAATCTTATTTTTCAATGGGATGATAATTTATGCAAACTTATTAATACCTCAGAACTCCAAGGAGGTAGTTCAAATTTTGATATGAGAAACCTGCATAGTTTCAGCAAATGTCACTGAGTCTTTTTCTTGGCTTTTAAAACAATAATTTCAACATAGTCCACTAGAGGTTTCGAAACTTTGCCCTTTTATATTCCAGCATTGTTACTGGAATACAATTCTAGCAATTTAAACAACTATTGATTAAATTAAGTATTTACTATACTAATTATAATCTTATGAAAATAAACGGTAATTATCATTTGTTAAAAAAAAACCCACAAACAGGTTATTCAAAGAGTTCATTTAGGTGAATTTAAAATGCCTTAATGGAAATATTATTGGATTTTTAAAATCAAAATGTACATTTTGAGAAGGTGGCAAGAAAAAAATGCAAGTATTCAAAGAATATTTAAAAATTAAAAATTTTTTTTTTCGTCTTAATAAATTAAAAAATTGTAACTTTGAAAAAATCTCATCTAAATAAGAAAAAAAAAAAACCCGAAAATCTTATAAACTTTTAAACTGCACAATGGCGTCATAATTGTTACTTTTAAAATTAACAATCATATAAATCAGCCATATATTGTACACATAATGTTATACATTGCACATATTATATGATATACAATGTATAAATATACAATGCTATACATACAAATGCTTTTAATTTATATAATTAATCAATATTGAAGAAATTGTCTCAACTCCTTCTTTGAAATCAACCATAAAGACTGGTTCACAACAAATTAAAGGTTTGTTATTAATGTTGTATATTTTGAATTTATACTTAGAGTAATAAAGGGTTGAATATTAAATCTTATTTCTTATGAAAAGATTTATAAATGTTTCAAAAATAGTATTTAAGATTATTAGTTGCAAAGTTATTTAATTAAAGGAAACGAAAAATTAATTAGTTTTAATATTTATGTAGAAAATATATTGATAGACTGATTTTAAAGATGCAGTTGACATTTATAAAAATTTTATAAGCAGCAAAATATTTATCAAAAATATTTTAATACTTTTCGTATAGGAAGCAAACAATAAAAGTCCTGTATTTAAAAAAATTTTTTTTTTGGATTAATGTAAATTTTTTTATTTTTAAAATTCTTAACAAGCACAATGTAATTTTATGTTAACGTAATGTTAAATTGTATGTTAATGTTATAAGAAATTTTGAATTTAAACTAACTTAGAGTAATAAATGTTTTAATAATAAATCTTATATTTTTTATGAAAAGGTTTATAAAAAATTCAAGTATTAAGATTATCAGTTGAAAAATTAACTAATTAAAGGAAATGACAAATTAATTAAATACAAATTAACTAATTTTACATATTTATGTATCAAATATATTTATAGACTGATTTTAAAGATACAGTTCACATTTACAAAAATTTTAGTAGCAGAAAAATATTTCGATATTTTTCATCTAAGAATTAAAACAATAAAATCCAGTAATTTTGAAAACATTTTTTTGGATTAATTTTAATTTTTTTTTTTTTGTTATTTTAAAAAAATCTTACAAACACAAATATTAATTAATTCGTTTATTCGAACAACATAAAAGAATATCATAAAAGAACATTTTAAAACTCATTTTTAAAGCATGATTAACATGTTTCTACTAATTTCCTTTTAGATTTCACACTGATAAATAAATTAAATTATTTTCTTTTTCCAGAATCATTTTATTTTCAAGCAGAGATGCAGTTTAACTTTTATCTTTTAAGTTTTTATGCTGCAAACTTTGATACGTCGTTCACTGTTCGTTCTTTATATGTACCCTAAGTGTGTGTTGGATACAGAAATTGAATCTGCAAAAATTTTGAGATTTCACCCTAGTTAAGAATTTCGACAAAGGGAATGGCACGAAAGTTTAAAATAAAAAAAATCAATTTTGAAATTCAATTCGATTTCGAAACGAAACTTCACTTCTTTTTTTGAAATTCTTTAAAAAAGCGAGACTTAAGCAAGAGCTTAGAAAATAATAGGATTTATTAATTTTTCTATTTCATTAACTGTAGAAAAGGGCAGTTTTCTTTCTGACTAATCCACCTTTAGAAAGTTAATTAAATGACCGAGGTGAAACTTCGTTAAAATGAACAAAGTATATTCGCTCTAAAATAATGAATAAAAAAAAAAAAAAAATACATAAACTTTCGTGGTTTTGCGTATTTTTATCTCACACACGCGTAGAAGTATTTCAGAATAAGTTGTTTGGTTAATTCTTTATTCTCACGATTTGTCTGAGAAAAGTTCATGATTAATTAATGGCATAATCGAAAATTTCCCGCCTGAAAACGGTAAAGTTCATTATTCTAAGAAGTAATTTAAAATTGTCGATTTTTCACCTTTTTTCCAACTATTACTTTGAAGCAAAAAAAAAGATGACGTTTTATTAAACTATGCAATTCTTTTTTGGTGAAATACTTTCGTGTAGCGTTTCAAAATTTAAAATGTTTCTAATTTTAAGTAAAATATTAAAGCAACGAAAATTTTTTTTTTCTGGATTTCATAAACTCAGTCGTCTATAAAAATAAAGTTTATCTGTAATAATTGCAGTAAGATAAATAATAATTTATTCTTTAATATTTATTTGGAAAATTTATTTACTTTTCTGAAAATTTATTCGAGAATTTTGTAAAAAAAATTACATAAATAATAAAAAACCCAACATCTGTTCATAGATAACAATAGTAACTTAACTTGTTATAACTCAACATAACTTTTGATTTGATATTTTAAAACTTTGAAGTAGATTAAAATTTACAATAATATTTTAGCTACCTTGAGGTACAATGTTTATGAAAGAGATACATTCCCGAAATATAGAAGTTTTAAATGAATAAATTTAGATATTTCCATTTATAGTCCCCAAAAGACATAATTGAATGTTTTATGGAAGAAAAGTAAAAATAATTAATGCAATTTCGAGTTAAATTAAATTTTAATTTTTTAACTAGTACAAATTTTTTAATAAGTAAAAAAAATAATTAATACAATTAATGAATTTTTTTTCGGATTTTTTAAACTCTATCGTCTATGAAAATAAAGTTTATTTGTAATAATTGCTGTAAGAACAAACAAAAAATTATGCTTTAACATTTATTTGGAAATTTTATTTACTTGCTTCCAATTTTCTGAAAATTTAAAATTAAATTTTGTTAAAAAAAATACACAAAAAAAAGAACCCATCATAACTTGTGCAAATAACAATTGTAACTCAACATTGTTACAAAAAATATGATTCATTTGATATTTTAAAATTTTGTTATGGAAGTAGATTATATTGTACAATAATATTTTAGATGCCTTGAGTTGCAATGTTTTAGTAGAGATTCATTACCAAAATATAGAATTTTTAGATGAATAAATTTAAATATTTACATTTATATTCTTAAAAAAAATAATAGAATGTTTTATGGAAGAAAAGAAAAAAAATAACTAATGCAATTTCTTTTAAATCAACCTCAAAAGTAATACAGACTATATTTTTTACTATTTTAAAAATTAATTTTCATAAAGAATTTAAATACGATTCATGTACAGTTTTAAAAAAAAAAACATTATTTTATAAAAACTTTACTTTTCTTAATTAGTTATTTCTAACTTTATAAGAATATTACGAATTTTAACTTTAAGTTTACGAGATTTATATATTTTTTTTTATTTATTTACCGATATGAATTACATGCAAATAAAATAAAAATTTACTTTTGAAAGCATGTATTATATTTTTTTAGAATTTTTAACAGCATTAAAAGCTGTTTATACACATAAATAATTATGACTTAATTTTCAATAGTAAATAATTAAGTAATAATGATAAAATTAATCGATGATTAATAATGATTAAATTAATGATAAAAATAATAAAATTAATAGTAATAATGTAAGTATTAATGATAGAAAATTATTTTTAATTTTACCTTCAAACGAAATTTAAATCTTAATAATATTTTTAGGTTATTTACGCAAGCTTCAGAAAAAATCAATGTACATAAGAAATTAATACAAAAAAATTCATGAAATACAAAATAATCTTTAATAAAATAATTAAAATTTTTATAAAAATTATCATTATAATATTATTGTAATTATAATATTGTAATTAAATTACATTATATTAAAATATTAAAATAATTATTTATTATTTAAAATATTTGCTGTTTTTGCGATATTATAATACATCAATCCATAAATAATAGATAAACAAAAGATTTAATAGTATTATTTAAAATAATCATAAATATTTTGCATTGTATTAAAATTAACCTAATAAACATACAATTTTATTTGCTTCGGGAATTAAATTTCATTATTTACGTGAGAAAAATACAGTGGTGGTACAAGAACTTACCATCCCGAGTTTTAAAAAATTCAGAGGAAAATTGAATATTTTCAGATTAAATTTAATACAAGGTACGTAATTGCGTCGTTTATAATATTGAATTAATAAATCTTTTGCGAAGATTTTCATTTCGCAGAAAATAATTGCCTACGGAGGATTATCTTCGTAGCCATTTTTTTTCTTTTCGCTGAAGCAAAAGAGAAAATAACAAACTTTTCGGTATGCGAGAAGGCTCGCATGATAAATTTAGTAAATTTAATGTTAAATTAAAAAAGAGAACAAAATATGAAAAATGACAGACTAAGAATTGGAAAGCAGATCACTGATTAATATAGGCTATTTATTACACAGATATTCGCTGTTCTTGAATTTTATTAGATGGAGATAATTTACCAGAAGAATCTAAAAGAATCGCAATCGATTAATTTAAATTCAACGATTTCGGAATGCATGTGATATGAAATGACTGAAATGGAACTCAAACAGATATTTCTATAACTAGTGTCGTTAATTATTTTGTTAAATATATAAATAAATTTAATCTTATTCAACATTTCGAAACATCTTACAATTGAAAAAAATGTCAACAATTTTTAATTTTCATGTTTCAATGTATATGCCGAAGAAAATGAATATCAAGATAGATTGATTGTCAAACTAGTTCTTTAATTACTTTTTATGAAATGCATTATTTTAAGGTTTAAAATTATTTAAAAGCTTATCAATTAACAAGAAAAAATGTATAGATTTTTGGAATATGTGAAATATCTGTGGTGAAATAATTGATTGTGATGTGAAATATTTGTGGTGAAATAATTGATTGTGATGTGAAATCTATCTTCAAGTATGTGTGTGATATGAAACCTACCATCAAGTATGTGTAATTGATTGTGATGTGAAATCTATCGTCAAGTACGTGTAATTGATTGTGTTATAAAATCTATAGTCAAGTACGTGCCATTGATTGTGATATGAAGTCTACCGTCAAGTACATATCATTGATTGTGATGGGAAATCTACCGTCAAGTATGTGTAATTAATTGTGATATGAAATTTACCGTCAAGTACGTGTAATTGATTGTGATATGAGATCTACCGTCAAATACATGTAATTGATTGTGATGTGAAATCTACAGTCAAGTACGTGTAATTGATTGTGATGTGAAATCTACAGTCAAGTACGTGTAATTGATTGTGTTATGAAAACTACAGTCAAGTACGTGTAATTGATTGTGATGTGAAATCTACAGTTATGTTCGTGTAATTGATTGTGATGTGAAATCTATCCAGTATAATATGAAATCTACCGTCAAGTACGTGTAATTGATTGTGATATAAAATCTACCGTCAAGTCTCTAAATAGACATTTAGAGAGCAATGTTTTCATTAGGCTAAAAAGTTAAATGGAGAAACAAAAATAATACTGATCTTTTAGTGAGATTGAAAAAATATTTAAAAAATTAACTTTGCTATTTTGTAGAGTTTTAGAATATAGAAATGCCTAACATGAAATTTAAATAAATAAAATATATTGTTTCCATTTATATTCGATGAATTTTATTTTTTAATCATTTAAATGTTTTAGAGTAATCTCAAAATGGAAAATCAATATTTTCAGAATAAATTTTATATTAAATTTTTGAAATCTTAATACATTTGGGAGTGATTAATAAAACAACAGTACGTTTTATTTAGTTACAAATTTATTTATTTTTTCTTATCTGTGTATTAACAATGAATGAAATATTCAAGTACATGCCTATTAAAAGTTATTTTCGTTCAATATAGCAAAAATCTTTTAAAAGAGAGATTGTTATGCCAATGTCTGGCAATGTTTAATGTCTTTCGTATTGCATAACCATTAGGTAAATTAAAAAAAGACGTTTTAGAACAGAGAAAATATTTTTGAGATTGTGAAAAAGGATATGCTCTTTCATGTACTTTTTAAAATTTATCAACTTTTAAAATTTTTACATTATGTAAATGTTTGTTGTTAACAAAGATTCTTTATGATCTTAATGGAAAAAAAATATTAACCACATATTACTTAACTTATATTAAAATAGTTTTTTTTATTGATTTAATATGAAACTACTATTAAAAAAATTAATACTTTTATTTTTTCTTCATTTTGTTTATAATACCATTTTTGAGCATTTGGTATTAAGAACTAGCGGTTTTCTGTTAAATTTATTGATAAACTATTTCTCATTTATAATAGTCCAAATTTTATCTACCCATGGAAAATCTAGTCAATAAATATGTTAATATTTTCAGTTTTCCTCTTAACATTGGAACATTTATATATTTTGAAATCTTTCTTAATCTTAATTTTAAAAAATTAATTAACCAGAAATGATTCAAAAAAGTAAAGCGAAATATGTTCACCTTCAATTAGATATAATTTACTTATGTTAAAATAGTTTTCTTATTGATTTAATATGAAACTACAATTAGAAAATCAATACTTATTTTTGCTACATTTTGTTTATAATACCACTTTTGAGTTTTTCTCATTAAAAACTAGTAGTGTTTCTATTAAATTTATTGTTAAACTATTTCTCATTTATAATAATTTAAATTTTATCTACCCATGAAAAACCTATTCAATAAATATGATAATATATTCAATTCTTCTCTTAACATTGGAACATTTACACTCAAGAGCCAAAACATTATGACCCCCTGTCAATAACGAGTTGGCCCACCTTTGGAGCACAACACAGCTTCAACCCGCCTTGGCATGGACGCCACAAGTCCTTGGTAGATGTACCAGATGTTTAAGCAACGATCACGCAAATCCGAGATATTGCGAATTGGTGGTTTTTGAACTCTGAGCTGCCGTCCCTGGACATCCCAAATCTATTCTATCGGATTGAGATCCGGTCAGTTAGGTGGCCAGGACATTAACTGGAATTCAGCATCATGTTCCTGGAACCACTCCAACACAATTTTAGCCTTGTGGCAAGGGGTGTTGTCCTGTTGGAGCATTCCACTTCCAGCTGGAAAAACAGAGGCCATGTAAGGGTACAACTGGTCCTCAATGATGTTCAGATACTGTAGCATTCATGGTCTGCTCTACCACAACCACGGGTCCCAGAGACGCCCAAGAGAACGTCCCCCAAAGCATAATACCGCCACCACCGGCCTGTGTATGACGTAATGTACATTGAGGGAGCAACTGTTCGCCTGGAAGACGGCGTATCCTGGCACGACCATCGTGATGAATGACAAACCGTGATTCATCTGACCAGGCAACTCTCTCCCACTGATCCATGGACCAGTCACGACGTTCCAGGGCCCAGCGCAGGCGCAGTTAGCCATCACGTTTGGTCAGCAAAGGCACACGAGTGGGACGTTTGCTGCGTAGCCCCATATCCAACAGTGTCCGCTGAACAGTGTGCTCCGATACTATTCTACTTGGCCCTGCATTGTATTGGGCTGTCAGCTGCGTCACTGTCTGGCTCCGGTTTTGCTTCAATATGCGAAACAGTCTCCGACGACCTTTTTCTTTGATAGTGTGTGGACGTCCAACACCATGTCGTCTACTGCTGGTTTTACCGTCATTCATCCACTTTGCATAAGTACTAACAACTGTAGATCGCGAACAACCCCCGAGTCGTGCAGTTTCGGAAATACTTGTTCCGAGCCTTCGAGCCATTACAATCTGCCCTCTATCAAAGTGGCTTAGATCCGCAGCCTTTCCCATCACACACAGAAGTAAGTGAAAGAATGATTCTTCAGACTCTCCAGCAGCAGTTAAATATCACTTCCACCTGATCACGTGCCTTCCACGTCATCAAGGCGAGTTCATTGGAAAATGTAGGGGTGGTCATAATGTTTTGGCTCATGAGTGTATATATTTTGAAATCTCTCTTAACAATTTTATGCATACGATAAAAGCACTACCTAATTTTTACAATTTTTTTATCTCGTACTTAAACTTATCTTCTTATTTAAAACACAAATCTATGCAAAAAACATTAAACGTGATGCCTAAATAACAATTTATCTACTTTCTGTACTGTACTGCATTGAAAAATAGAAACCTATTCTGATAGATAAAAAAAAAACAGAACATCCTTTTCCTGACAAATTTTTTTTGTTTTCTATTTAATTCAGAATTTCTCTCAAAAGATCGAACTCATTCTCATGTTCAAAACACATGTTATTCCATTAAAATTCCCTGTTTACTTTCTTACTCTGTAAGGTAGCTAGCTATGGAAAACTTGTTCCCATCTTCCTGTGCTGCTAAGGTTCTTTATACTACTCATCGTGTAGTGCTTCTCTTACCCATCCATGCACTTCATCACATTCGGAAATTCGTAGCAGTTATGCATTTTGGTAGGGTTGTTATTCGCACAGCCAGATATTAATATAATATTTTTTTCTTCTTCTTTTAAGAACTGTATTCAAAATATTCCATTTATATTAATGGAAGAAGGTTGCGTTTACAATTTTTTTTTTATCAACTTAAAGGTGACAACAGAGATTTGCAGCTTCGTCCTTCTTTCAGTGGATATTAATGGAACAGAACAGTTCTGAAATAGGATAAGAAATAGAGATTTTTTCCATGGAATATAAGAAATGTTTTGCTATTTGCCGCCTTTTATTGTTTTTATTTAGTTGAAGGAATCTAAAACTCGATCAGATATTTTTGTGTTTTTTGCATATTTGGGCTGACATTTTGTTATCTATTTTGTCCTTTTATTTAACTTATTTGCTAATTATAAAAAAACGAACCATTAATTAGTTATTTAAGAAAAAATATCTTAGATTTTTTTATTTTAATTAGTTATTGAAATTAAAACAACCAAATTTAAAAATCTATGAAAATTTTTAATTTTTAATACAGTTTAGAACAGAAATTTAAGTAATTAAATTGTGTTGCTTAACTTAGTAACAACGTTGCTTAATTTAGTAATTTAATTGTGTGCTTATTGTGTTGTAATTAACTTAAAACTAGTACACCTTCAACTTAATAATAATATAATAATGCGTATCTATAAGTTTAAGAAATTTTAGAATGCGGAATAAAAGATGAAGATTTAATTAAAAATAGAATAGACTAAATATCTTAATCCATCATGAAGCCATTGAGTAAATTTTGCTGTTAAGCCGTTGTTTTGCTGTTGCTGTAAAAACCGTTTTAATAACATATTTTTATAAATTTACTTTTCACAGGAATAATAAAATAATAAATTTTCCGATGTATTTAATTCAATGGATTTGTATTTTTATTTATTTCACATGAACAACATAATTATTGTAAATCAGTTAACAAAAATGATTCAAAAATGGAAAGCGAAATCTGGTCACCTTCAATTAGGTATATTTTACTTATGTTAAAATAGTTTTCTCATTGATTTAATATGAAACTACTATTAAAAAATCAATGCCTTCAATTTTGCTTCATTTTGTTTATAATACCACTTTTGAGCATTTCTTCTTAAGAACTAGTGATTTTCTATTACATTTATTGTTAAGCTATTTCTAATTTATAATAGTTTAAATTTTATCTACCCAGGGAAATCCTAGTCAATAAGTATGTTAATATTTTCAATTCTCTTCTTAACATTGGAATATTTATATGTTTAGAGATTTCTCTTTACAATTTTATGCATATGATAAAAGCATTACCAAATGTTTTCAATTTTTAAATTATTTTGAAAAACAACTTTAATTTTTCTTACTTAAAATACAAATATGTGCAAAAAACATTAAACGTGATGCCTAAATAATAATTTATCTACTTTCTGTACTGTACTGTATTGAAAAATAGAAACCTATTCTGATAGATAAAAAAAAACAGAACATCCTCTTCCTGACAAATTTTTTTCATTTTTCTATTTAATTCAGAATTTCTTTCAAAAGATCGAACTCATTCTCATGTTCAAAACACATGTTATTCCATTAAAATTCCCTGTTTACTTTCTTACTCTGTAAGGTAGCTAGCTACGGAAAACTTGTTCCCATCTTCCTGTGCTGCTAAGGTTCTTTATACTACTCATCGTGTAGTGCTTCTCTTACCCATCCATGCACTTCATCACATTCGGAAATTCGTAGCAGTTATGTATTTTGGTAGGGTTGTTATTCGCACAGCCAGACATTATTATAATTTTTTTTCTTCTTCTTCTTTTAAGAACTGTATTCAAAATATTCCATTTATATTAATGGAAGAAGGTTGTGTTAGCAATTTTTTTTTATCGACTTAAAGGTGACAACAGAGATTTGCAGTTTCGTCCTGCTTTCAGTGGATATTAATAGAATAGAACAGTTCTGAAATAGGATAAGAAATAAAGATTTTTCCATGGAATATAAGAAGTGTTTTGCTATTTGACACCTTTTATTGTTTGTATTTAGTTGAAGGAATCCAAAACTCGATCAGATATTTTTGTGTTTTTTGCATATTTTGGCTGACATTTTTTTTTTTTTTGTCATTTTATTTAACTTATTTGCTAATTATAAAAAAAAAGAACCATTAATTAGTTATTTAAGAAAAAATATCTTAGATTTTTTTATTTTAATTAGTTATTGAAATTAAAACAACCAAATTTAAAAATCTATGAAAATTTTTAATTTTTAATACAGTTTAGAACAGAAATTTAAGTAATTAAATTGTGTTGCTTAACTTAGTAACAACGTTGCTTAATTTAGTAATTTAATTGTGTGCTTATTGTGTTGTAATTAACATAAAACTAGTACACCTTCAACTTAATAATAATAAAATAATGCGTATCTATAAGTTTAAGAAATTTTAGAATGCGGAATAAAAGATGAAGATTTAATTAAAAATAGAATAGACTAAATATCTTAATCCATCATGAAGCCATTGAGTAAATTTTGCTGTTAAGCCGTTGTTTTGCTATTGCTGTAAAAACTTTTAATAACATATTTTTATCAATTTACTTTTAACAGGAATAATAAAATAATAAATTTTCCGATGCATTTTTATTTATTTTACATGAATAACATAATTATTGTAAATCAGTTAACAAAAATGATTCAAAAATGGAAAGCGAAATCTGTTTACTTTCAATTAGGTATAATTTACTTATATTAAAATAGTTTTCTCATTGATTTAATATGAAACTACTATTAAAAAAATCAATACTTTCAATTTTGCTTCATTTTGTTTATAATACCACTTTTGAGCATTACTTTTAAGAACTAGTAGCTTTCTATTATATTTATTGTTAAACTATTTCTAATTTATAATATTTTAAATTTTATCTACCCAGGGGAATTCTAGTCAATAAATATGTTAACATTTTCAATTGTCCTCATAACATTTTACTATTTATATGTTTTGAGATTTATGCATGTGATGAAAGCACTAACAAATTTTTACAATTTCAAAATTATTTTGAAAAACAACTCTAATTCTTATTATTTATTCTCATTTTCTTACTTAAAACACAAATCTGCGCAAAAAAACATTAAACGTGTTGCCTAAATAATAATTTATCTACTTTCTGTACTGTATTGAAAAATAGAAACCTATTCTGATAGATAAAAAAAAAAACAGAACATCCTCTTCCTGACAAATTTTTTTCATTTTTCTATTTAATTCAGAATTTCTTTCAAAAGATCGAACTCATTCGCATGCTCAAAACACATGTTATTCCATTAAAATTCCCTGTTTACTTTCTTACTCGTAAGGTAGCTAGCTACGGAAAACTTGTTCCCATCTTCCTGTGCTGCTAAGGTTCTTTATACTACTCATCGTGTAGTGCTTCTCTTACCCATCCATGCACTTCATCACATTCGGAAATTCGTAGCAGTTATGTATTTTGGTAGGGTTGTTATTCGCACAGCCAGACATTATTATAATTTTTTTCTTCTTCTTCTTTTAAGAACTGTATTCAAAATATTCCATTTATATTAATGGAAGAAGGTTGCGTTTACAATTTTTTTTTATCAACTTAAAGGTGACAACAGAGATTTGCAGTTTGGTCCTTCTTTCAGTGGATATTAATAGAACAGAACGGTTCTGAAATAGGGTAAGAAATAAAGATTTTTTCCATGGAATATAAAAAAGTGTTTTCTATTTGCCGCCTTTTTATTGTTTGGATTTAGTTGAAGAAATTCAAAACTCGAGCTGATATTTTTGTATTTTTGGGCTGAATTTTTTATCTATATTTGTCATTTTATTTAACTTATTGGTGGATTATAAAAAAATGCACCATTAATTAGTTAAGAAAATATATTATATATTTATTTTAATAAGTTATTGAAATAAATAAATAAACTTAAATATTTATGAAAATTTTTAATTCTTAATACAGTTTAAGATGGATGCTTAGGTTTATGTAGTGTTTATTGTATTGTAATCAACTTAAAATTAGTACAACTTCATCTTAATAATAATATAATAATATGCATCTTTAATTTTATAAAATTTTAGGAAAGAATAAAAGATAAGATTAACTGAAAAATAGAATGGATTAAATACCTTAAAATATCATGGAGCTATTGGGCAATTTTACTGCACAGCGAAATTTTGCAAAAATTTTAAATTGGATTATAAGTTTATTTTTAGCCGGAATATTAAAATATTAAATTTTCGGATGTTTGATTAAATGGATATATATTTTTTATTTATTTTACATGAATAGCATAATTTATGTAATTGCATTAGCTTTTTTTTTTTCACTTTACAAATATTTTTTTAGTTTAACTTCAACTGAAAAATAACGACTTTTATAATTTTTAAGACCGAAAATTAAATATCATGCTAAAAAATTAATTTCTAACTTAAAATATCTTTTTCTTTCTTAATATTATTCATACTATAAAAAATTAGATACAATTTCAGTAATATGATTAATTATTTCTTAATTCTCTTCCTAAAAAAGAACTTTAAAAAATAGCACTATAAGAAATAAGGAGTTAACATTTATTTATAATACTTTTATTTAAAAATAAACATTAATTTTCTTATTTTCCATTAAATGTAATGTATAGATTATTAACATTATTTAATTCAATAGCAAAATTTCTTCATTTATAACTAAGCGATTACATTTTTGAAAACTAAAACAAATCAATACAATACATAAATTGAATTATGCAGTTAATTTATATATATGAAAATTCCTTTATATTATTCAATATTAAAAGAACAAGAATCCCATAAAATCAAATGTTCATATCCATAAAATCAATCAAATGTTCCCGAAAGTATTAAGTTATAATTAGTTTCGGATTGCAAAAACAATTATCTAAACCTTTTTTAATTACAGCTCAATAATTATGTTACTTTATCATATGAATTCGTGTCTTTCAGAGAGATAAAGATTTTTATGTATTATTTATAAATGAAATAAATTATACAGTAAGAATTTGTGTTGTAAAAAAGATTGATAGAATAGTGAAAAACTCGGCGAGATATTCTTCATTTTTTCTCAAAAAATCGACTCATATATAATCCAAAGATAAGTATAGCTTAGGATAAAATGTTCTCTTTTTTTTTTTTCATGCTTTTCGTTGATGTGGAATAGAAAGAAAAGATATTTTTCCGCTCAAGATTTTAATTTTAAATAGTTCCTTTACTGAACAGAACTAATTAATAAAAATATAAATGAAATATACATTCTTTTTTTTTGTTTCAGAGGTCATCAATTTTGTTTACTCACGTTTCCTATTAAATATTAAAGAGGTAAATAAAAATGTTGAATATGCAAAAACTGCTCGAGATCTCTAAAAAAATTACTTTATATTATTCAATATTCAATATAGTTTTACGTCAAGGTCAGAACGATAAGAATATTCACAATATAAGATTGATTATAACTGAATAAATAAGAATTATTTATTCAGTTTTTAACCAAAGAAATATGAACAAATTAAAATTTTTATAAATAGTGTCATGTAAAGAAAATTCTTGTGTTACTTCGGTTACCCTAGATAGAGAATACATTTTACCAGGGTTATAAGAAAGCATCTTTATAGTATAATACAAAAAATCGAATGGCGGATTCAATATAAGTATAGAAAGGAAATGCCACCCTATAATAATTTTAAAGAATTATCTTAATTAGCAAAATTCTTTATTGTAAGTTGGATATAAGAAATAAAAGAACAACTACGTTTACAAGACAGATTTGTATATGATAAAGATGTTTTGTCCTGCGTAAAAATTTCTTTGGTTATGTATAGGTATCTGTTGTCTTCAATACATGCAGTAGTCGAAGACAGGAAAAGTTGAGTTACCTTTTAAATTTAAATTTAAAAAAAAATTATACTTTCTTTATGCAAATTGAAATATTATAAGGAAAAATTCGATATTTTTTCTCTAAATTTAACTAAAAATTTTTAGTTTAAATAATTTTCTTTTATAATAAATTTTCTAATAAACAATATAAATTAATGCACTTTAATAATTTTGCAATTTTTATTTTACATTGCGGGCCAAGTTTTTCCATGAGAGGGATATTGTAGCCATGGTAAATAGGTGCTTGAGGCAACACAAAAAAGTACCTACAAAAACAATATTTTTCTTTTTATTGTTTTACATAGTGCTTAAGATACAAGAATGTTTTCAAAACCAGTTGTAAAAACAGAACTAGTAAAAGCACCTACAAAATCAATATTTTTCTTTTTATTGTTTTATATAGTGCTTAAGATACAAGTATATCTTCTTAACTAGCTGTAGAAATAGAACTAGTTATCCATTTTTGTAGTGATCATTGGTGGACGAAGGATTATTTCAACTTGATTTTGCAAATGATGATGCGTACCCTCCTCGAAAAATGAGGTTGAACACTGACCATGTACCATTTTCCACTGCACGTAGGAAGGTGAATGGTGTGACAAAACTGTGATGACATTTTGCAAGAAACAGAGGTATGTTGAGTCAGTGATATGTTTGGGTAGCGAATACTGACTCAACATATCATCACAGAGGACCCACACCAGATATTGAAGCTAAAATTATGTTGATTCTTTTATAGGACAATATATTGAGGATTTTCCATCTTCCAAATAAGCAAATCATGCATGCCGAAAACACTGTTGCGGATTTCATCGGCTAGAAATTGTGAATCATTCCAAGATTCATTCATCATATAAAGAACGAACTTCAACTCTCAAGGATCGTCCCTTTTACCATGAAATTGCATCTTCTACATACGAAAAAAGTTCTTTTCTCAGTTTTGCACATCATTCCTAACCTACGTGTGAGAAACATTAAATTCAATTGCAATCGGTCGTCGAAAAATCGAAATGCACGTTCAGGACACTTTCTTCCATTTATGGTGAAAGATTCCATACTTCATGGAATCTTTCACCATCATACCTCCTTAGTTAAAAGCATTCTTTTTTTCGTAGGCGCCTATCCATCGTCATGAAGGTTGTATGATGGGGGCACTGCCACTTCTGAAATCATTCTGAAACATGCGCAGGTGTAAACATCCATTTCCTCCAGCTTCACTATATACCATATGCATATCTACCATTTCATCATTCATATAATCAGAATACAACTACTCAGAAATTGCTGGAGTTAATTCATTTATTAACAATGTATGCCTGTCGTGCAATAGTGTACATTGGACAAGATACGCAAACCGTCGACGGACGTATGGTCGTCGATTGCCAGTCAGTTAATCCACAATCAGCCGCCTGCGACTCTTAACGATGTCACATTTTATAGATGCATTTTTACGATTTTCACCAACTCTAAATCATTTTCAATCTTACGTAGTATTGCATTTATTTTTGTTCGTACTATCACAACTCCAAGTTTATCTGTAGAGTTCAAATACTCCATGTATATAATAATATAAAATAGATAGTAATATGACTAGGGTGCCACGAGAAATTTTAATTCTTTTAAGGGTATCTTGACTTGGACAATTTTGGGAACCCTGTATAAATATTTTTTTTAATTTATTAATCAAACAGAAAACAATAATTTCTTTCAAAAAGAAATGTACAAAATTTTTCGACTAAATTATTTTAAATAAATCCTTTCCTTAAGTGATAAATTTTAAATTAATGTTAATAATAATAAATTTAAAATATTAATATTAACATTTATATTAATATAAATTTTCTTTCTACCAGAAACGGCCTGACCATCAATGAATCGACAAATCGACACGTGCTTGGTCGGCTTAGAAAAAAACCCTATAAAACTAAGAGTTTTGTATATATTTATTTTTTTCATTTTAATATATCGGAATGATACATATTTCAAACACCTTTGCCATTTATTGTTTAATTGCTCTTCATACATTTATCTCTTTTTAGCATATTATAATTCAATGAAATAAAACACTCAATCTGAGGCAGAAAAACAAATACAAAATTTCGCAGGGAAACCCGTTTGCATTGGAGGAACGGCCATTTGAGCAATGTATTTCAAGAAATTGTGGCCCATGAGTTATTTGCTTCAGAATGGATTAAAATAAATATAAAAAAATATATTAAAGTATTTAATAATAAATTATTTAGATAAGAACGAAAATATGCAAGAAAAAATAATGCACTTTATTTAGATTTAAATTGTTTTTTTATTGCTATTTTCTAAAACGTATTAGTTAAAAACTAAAATTTGAAAAAAAGTAAACAATCTATTGATTATTTAAGAATCTCAAAAATTAAGAACTTTCTTACAAATTTCGAAAGCAAATATTTCCTCGTCAAATAAACACAACATATGATCCATATAATTAGCTTAAGATGATCTAATTTTTGGTTTGCCAAAGTATTTAAATATTCCCGTGCTTATAAAGCGAAAGTGGGAAAAATAAACAAAACAATCAGCAAAATAAACCAATGTTGTTGGATCCTAAATAATTATGTGTTAGGATTAAAAACAAAATTATTATGTTTATTTAACTTCAATCTGTTTAAAACTTCTCAAAACATCTCTCCTTGTAATGGTTGCAGTTAGAGGAAATAATTGAAATCATGTTATCCTAAATAAACATGCAATGGTAAGAAAGTTCATTTGGTTTAATTGAAGAAAAATATTTACATAACCAGCGTCGTGTGCTAGTGTTATTTTGCTTTGATAACGTAATTTATGGAGTTTGCTGTAAGATATAAAATATAAATAAATAAAAAAAAAATATATTCTATTACAAATGATGCAGACAAGGCAATAGAATAATTTCAAATTATAAATTAATTTTAAGATACTTGCCAAAATGTTATATTAATGTGTGAAATGTTTTTCTATTTAATGTACATATTTTCCAAATCTTGATCAAACGAATATTGGGTTTAAGATATAAACTGAAGGATTTTTTTTATTTACTGAAGGATATTTAAGGAATAGATCGAATAGAAATTTTAAATCAAATTACAATTTAAATATTTAAAATGAGAAAAATAATTTAATAGGTTTCCATAAAATTGTATTAATTTTTTCTGTTAAATTATATATGCATATATATTTGATTTTTATAATTTTAAACTAGAAAACTAGAAATGCATAATATTTTTTAAACACACACACACACACACACACACACACACACACACACACACACACACACACACACAACACACATATATATTTGCAAAAATATTATATATTTCTAGTTTAAAGTTATAAAAATCAAAATATATTTTTATTACGACATACTGTCTGAGATATAAATTCTTTGAGTACAAAACAAACAGCTAAAACAAAGGATCAAAATCTAATGTTAGATAATCTTTATTATGAAAAGAAAAAGCAATAAAAAGATTAATTTAATTTAATCAGAACTTCAGAATTTAAATTATGTAAAAAAAAAAAAAAAAAAAAAAAACTCTCATGCTGCTACAAAACAATTTCATAAAAAAGGTAATGTGCATAATTTCAAATTTATTGTTCTTGTAGGTAAGATAAATTTTAAAAAAAAGAAAAGATTTTATTTTCAAAAATTATTTATTTAATTAATTAAAGATTTGATTTATTAAAAATGTATTAATAAAAGAGTTATTATTAAGATTAATAAGTCTTTTTAATAAATATTACTTTATTAATAAATAATCTTTAATAATTTTTAATTTTTATTAATTAAAGATTCATTTAAGATTTTATTTTCTAGATTAATAACATAATTCACCAAAATACAAATTTTTGTCAATAATTAAAAAAGGTAACAAACAACAATTATATTAACCTTTCAAAAATTTCTAAATTTTTTAAAAGAAAAATCTTTTTACAAACATTTAACAAAAATATTTTAATTCATTTACCGGAATCCTTAATTTATTTATTAGAATAGTTTGTGAATTAAATCGCAGATTATTTGTGGATTTTGTCAATTTGAAATAAATTTTTTTCTATATAAGCAACTCAAATAATAAGTGCAAAACACACAGGCAAATACAATCAATAAAAATCTAATATTAGATAATCTTGGTTATAAAAAGAAAAAGCAATAAAAAGATTAATTTAATTTCATGAGAATTCCAGAATTTAAATTATGTAAAAAAAACTTTCATCCAAAAAAAAACTCTCATGCTACTACAAAATTTCATAAAAAAGGTAATATATATAATTCAAAAGTTATTATTCTTGTATGCAGAATAAATTTAAGATAAATATAATAATATATAGAAAAAGTAAAGATATATATAATGCAATATATTTTCTTTTCTAGATTAATATATTTATTCACTTAAATACAAATTTTTGTCAATAATTAAAAAATAGCAACTAAAAAAAAAATATTAACCTTACAAAAATTTCTAATTTGATGTTTTTTAACAAAAATATTTTAGTTCATTTACTGGAATTAATATTTTATTTACTAGAATAGTTTGTCGAATACTAGAATAGTTTGTAAATTAAATCGCAGATTATTAGGGAATTTTGTCAATTTGAAATAATTTTTTTTTCTATATAAGCAACTCAAATAATAATTACAAAACACACATGCAAATACAATCAATAAAAATCTAATATTAGATAATCTTGATTATAAAAAGAAAAACAATAAAAGGATTAATTTAATTTCATCAGAATTTCAGAATTTAAATTATGGAAAAAAAAAAAACTTTCATAAAAAAAAAAAAACTCTCGTGCTACTACAAAACTTTCATAAAAAAAGGTAATATATATAATTTAAAAGTTATTATTCTTGTATGCAGAATAAATTTAAGATAAATATAATAATATATAGAAAAAGTAAAGATATATACAATGTAATATATTTTCTTTTCTAGATTAATATAATTATTCACTTAAATATAAATTTTTGTCAATAATTAAAAAATAGCAACTAAAAGAAAACATTAACCTTACAAAAATTTCTAATTTGATGATTTTTAACAAAAATATTTTAGTTCATTTACTGGAATTAATATTTTATTTACTAGAATAGTTTGTGAATTAAATCGCAAATTATTTGTGAATATTATCAATTTGAAATAATTTTTTTTCTGTATAAGCAACTAAAATAATAATAATAATAATAACAATTTTTCTTTCCAAAGAATATACTTTAAAACTCATGATATCATTTTCTTTTCGTGCTAAGTTTAATTTCTTTCTTTGTTTATAAATAAAAAAGCTATTCATCATGAATCCTTTTTCTTTGCATTATTCGTTGAATTTGCATCTGTAAGCGACCTCGAAATGTGCTTGGATTTTCCTGTCATCTTTGCGTGCAAAACCAGCGAGCATTTTTCTCATGTGAAAGTAATTACACTATAATTCATTATAGTAGTATAATTCCCCCTTATTCTAAAACTTTTTCTTTGCATTTTTTTTCTTCTTCTATGCATCAGTACATTTCTTTTCCATTCCTAAATCGTTTATAACAAATATCTAGGATAAGAATGAATCAAAAGTATCAGCAAAAGATTTAAGAAAAAAAATAAATAAAATAAGAACACCACCAGCACACACAGAAATAAAGTAAAACACTCATGCTTAGCATAGCTCATCGTTATGGTAAAAGAAAACAGCAGAGTCATTACAAAAGATGCCTTAAGTTGACAGCGAAAACAAATAGTACGACCCCAAAAACTCTAGATGGCGCTCCTGTAGATTGTTTCTATTAGAAAGTTGTGGCGTCCGCCATGATTGTGGAAATTCATCATAAACAAGTTGCGGGACTCTGAGAAGCGAGACATCTGTTAAGGGAACGGTTAATCTCAGCACAAACCATGCTTTGAAGGGGGAAATTCTAATAGAATTTCGATAGGAAGCCAGGTTTCGTCAATATCTAGGACCCTCAGAAAGCGATGAAATATACATGTATTGGTAAAGACTTGCTTTTTGCTGTGGTAGCTATAAAAAAACGGTGCTTATAAAAAGCATTTAAAACTTCTGATATTCGACTTCGAAGAGGAGTTATGTGGTCGAGTGGTTTTTTTAACGGTTAGACGTGTTCGTTTATCACAAAGTTTGACAGGTTCATATTTTTTTTAGCCATTGACTTTTTTTTTGTGTCTGCTAAACGTTTTTGGGTAGTCGTGTTAAGTGATGAAATTTTTAGCATGGGAAATATATAAAATCTAGATTATAATCTTCAGTACCACATAATTACAATTCATATAATAACATTAAATATTATATGAATTATAATAGTAATCATATATCATCACATAATTATACCAATTAATTTACTGATAACTTAAACAAAATTAGAAATTTATTGTGAATAAAAAATGTTTAAATCTTCCGTTATTGGTATTCGAATAAAGAATGTCGAGTAGATTTTTTTTCGATGGTCTGATATTCTCTTGTTGTAATTTACATTTTTATTCAGTGTTTTTTTTTTTCTTTTAAACATTTTCTTAGGAGAACACTTGTTAAAGATCGAAACATATATGTAACGTATATAAATGAAATATATAAAGTCTAGTATTATTTAAGAAATATGCTTATAAATTTACTAAATATATACATTTAATATGAAACATAATCAACTGAAAAATGAGAATTTTAATAGAAAATTGAAATTAACAAAAAAATGGGTATTTTTAATTTAAAATAAACATGAAATTTTACACAAAACCAAACATAAAAATGTTTTCTCATAAAATATTAAAAATACATTTCTCAGAAACAACGAAGAAAATATGTTATATTAAGTCATTAAATAAGTCACTTTTTAAAGGAAAGATAAATTTCAAATAAAAAAACGTTTCTTTCAAAAACAGTTTAATAAAACATTTTAATTCATAATTAAAAATAAAAGATGTAATGTTTCATTGTAATTGAATAGAATTAAATATGAAAATGAGATATTAGCACAAATCTATACTTCCATTATGATACTCAGTGTTATGAATCTTTAATTAAAAATAACTTGAACAGTATATTTTGGTTTTATACCAGTTGATTTCTGTATGGGTTAACCAACATGGATTCTGTATGGGTACAAAAGGTTAACAACATTATTGAAAGATAAACATGGAATACATTTATTAATTTTATCTTTAAAGATTATAATAAGATTCAATATTTGTTTACTATTATTAAAAATTATGTAAAGAGCAAGTAATTTGTTTAAAATTATTGTTTGTTTATTTCCTATGTTTAACGGTAAAACACATTCGCTTGAAATGGGAACTTAATGTTAGGAATATAAACGTAAATGATATGAAAGTATATTATGAATGTATGAAACCTAAATGTTATGATATCATGTTATGGATGTAAAAGCCGTACGCACATAAATACATCATAAAATAGATTGTAAATGTTAAGGTTGATGTGTTAATAAATACATGAAAAGTAATCATAAATACATCAACATTAATATCTTATAAGTTGTTACATGTATTATGTTGTATAGCTATTAATGTTATGTTATATAGCTACAAATGGTATGTTGTACAGCTATTATGATATCGACAGGCTGAAATAATAATTATTAAAAAATGCATGTTTGATTTGATGTTCTAATTAAATAAGTTTTAAAACATACATTTAAATGAAGATGGAAAAACTTTTTTTTTTTAACATTTGGACTTGAAAACTTGTGGAAGGAAAATAAAATACATCGAACACAAACTCTAAAAAGTTGTTTGTTTAAAAAACAAAGGAGAAATAGTTCTGTCTTTTCTCAATCGATGGCACCAGTTCGAATCATGTGATTTGAAATTAAATAAATATTGATTTTTTTACCAGTTGAGTATCAGAAATGCAAGCATTCCTGGGTGAAAGGAAACTGAATGAAACTCCCCAAAAGTTAATAGTAAAAAGCTATTAATCACAAATAAACATTAATCACAACTGTTAATCATAACTTTTTTAAATATTTGATTCATTACAAGAATTCTTAATAAGCTATTTTTGTTCAATTTCATACAGTAAATATTTTCATCAATACAAAAAGAGTGAACAGATTCGTTATAGTTAAGAATCTTAAAACCAATTTATTATTTAATTTGCTTCTTTAAGGAAGGTGATATTGATAATAATGTTAAAAAAATATATCCTTTCAATCAGGTACTCTGAGAAAATTTTATTATTACTATAACATTATCTTATTAAAGCTAATTCTCTAAAGGTTTCTCAACTTTATTGTCATAGCCAATCCCCCTACATACGGAGTATTCTAGGATAGTTTACTAATTATTTCTTATTTTCGTCAAAATAATATAGAATTTAATTTCATTCTAAGCCAGAATTTAGTTTTAGAAGCACAATCTCTTGATTATTACACTCAAGAGCCAAAACATTATGACCACCTATCAATAACGAGTTGGCCCACCTTTGGCGCGCAACACAGCTTCAACCCGCCTTGGCATGGATGCCACAAGTCCTTGGTAGATAGCCGGAGATAGATTGTACCAGATGTTTAACCAACGGTCACGCAAATCCAAGATATTGCGAAATGGTGGTCTTTGAACTCTGAGCTGCCATCCCAGGACATCCCAAATGTGTTCTATCGGATTGCGATCCGGTGAGTTAGGTGGCCAGGACATTAACTGGAATTCAGCATCATGTTCCTGGAACCGCTCCAACACAGTTTTAGCCTTGTGACAAGGGGCGTTGTCCTATTGGAACATTCCATTTCCAGCTGGAAAAACTGAGGCCATGTAAGGGTGCAGCTGGTCCGCTATGAAGTTCAGATACGCTGTAGCATTCATGGTCAGCTCTTCCACAACGACGGGTCCCAGAGACGCCCAAGAAAACGTCCCCCAAACCTAATACCACCACCACCGGCCTGAGTATGACCTACTGTACATTGAGGCAGCAACTGTTCGTCTGGAAGACGGCGTATCCTGACACGGCCATCGGCGTAATGAATGACAAACCATGATTCATCTGACCAGGTAACTCTCTCCAACTGATCCATGGACCAGTCACGATGTTCCCGGGCCCAGCGCAGGCGGAGTTGGCGATGATACTTGGTCAGCAAAGGTACATGATTGGGACGTTTGCTGCTTAGCTCCATATCCAACAGTGTCCGTTGAGCAGTGTGCTCCGATACTATTCTACTTGGCCCTGCATTGTATTGGGCTGTCAGCTGAGCCACTGTCTGGCTCCGGTTTTTCTGCACCATGCGAGACAGTCTCCGACGACCTTTTTCTTTGATAGCGTATGGACGTCCAACACCATGTCGTCTACTGTTGGTTTCACCGTCATTCATCCACTTTGCATAAGTACTAACAACTGTAGATCGCGAACAACCCACGAGTGGTGCAGTTTCCGAAATACTTCCTCCGAGCCTTCGAGCCATTACAATCTGTCCTCTATCAAAGTCGCTTATATATGGGCAGCCTTTCCCATCACACACAGAAGTAAGTGAAAGAATGATTCTTCAGACTCTCCAGCAGCAGTTAAATACCACTTCCACCTGATCACGTGCCTTCCACGTCCTCCAGGCGAGTCCATTGCAAAATGTAGGGGTGGTCATAATGTTTTGGCTCTTGAGTGTATTTGTTAGATTAACTTAGAAAATACAATATATTTAAAATTCTTGTGTTATTATGTATTTTGAGTAAAAGTGCATTAGTTAGTTGCCACCAATTTATGGGGATTCTTATTTATCCTCATCTATTAATAATGCTCATGAACTTAGTTATTATTGTTAACTTATAGTTATTGTAGTTGTTACATTCCAGGATTTAGCTATAATAGTTGTTACATTACAGTATATAATTACTATAGTAGTTACATTATTATAGTTGCTGATACCATTTTCATCAGTCATAACATTGTAATAACATTTTTTATTAGTAACTACTTTATATGTGTTAAAATTCAAAAAAAATCATGTAACAAATATTTCTTTTTATCACTGTAATTTTAGACGCCGTTTCATTCTACACCAGAATTTGGGTGAAAGGATTCATGATTTGTACTTACTGGATCATTCCTTACATCCTTTTGCAAGTATATTTAGTATAACCGCCTGTCACTAACTAGCCGTCTTGTGTTATTATGTATTTTGAGTAAAAGTATATGACTTAATTATCATCAATTTATAGGGATACTTATTTATCCTCATCTATTAATAACGCTCATGAATCGGTTATTTTTTTATTTTCATGTTATCAGCAACTACTTTAAATGTGTTAAAAGTTTTCATAAAATCGTGTAATAATTATTTCCTTTTACCATTGTTATCTTAGACTCCGTTTCAGCCTAAACCAGAATTTAGTTGAAAAGATCCAGGATTTATATTTACTAGATCATTGGTTACATACTTTTACAAGTATATTTAAAATCACTCCTGCCATCTTCCAAAGACTACAGATTCCATTAAAAATATAGCATACGCCTTTGTTAAAAACAGCTTTGGTCCTATCAAAAACCGAATCAAATCCATAAATATGGCTCAGGTGCAATCTTGAACTCTGAGCCATTTTCTTCCCATTTGTGGCACGACCAACTATCTTACGTGCTTTGGAAGAAAAAGAAGAAGAACAAAAAATATCGGTACAGACGAGTGAAATAAAAAAAATAAATAAAAGCAGACCACAGACCAGGGCCACTCCGGTGCAGGACTAAGTTACTAGTAAAGACACTCTTCTCTATTTTACCCTCGGTCATCCCCACCTATCCTCCCTCATATTCCTGGGTGTCCTTAATCCAAAGAAATGGATGCGTACCTACCATTTCTATCCTACTTTTTCACTAAACGTCCGCCACTAACTAACTTTCTTGTGTTATTATGTATTTTGAGTTAAAGGTGCATGATTTAATTATCATCAATTTATAGGGATAGTTATTTATCCTTATCTATTAATAATGCTCATGAATCAGTTAATTTTTATTTTCATGCTATCAGAAACTACTTTTTTCACAAAACCGTGTAACAATTATTTCTTTTTATTACTCTAATTTTAGACTGTTTCATCTTAAACCAGAATTTGGTTGAAAGATCCATAATTTATATTTACTGGATCATCGGTTACATCATTTTATAAGTATATTTAAAATCATTTTCTCCATCTTCCAAAGACTATGGATCCCATTAATAATATAGCATACGCCTTTGTTAAAAACAGCTTTTGTCCTATCACAAACCGAATCAAATCCATAAATATGGCTCAGGTGCAATCTTGAACTCTGAGCCATTTTCTTCCCATTTGTGGCACGACCAACTATCTTACGTGCTTTGGAAGAAAAAGAAGAAGAACAAAAAAATCGGTACAGACGAGTGAAATAAAAAAAAATAAAAGCAGACCACAGACCAGGGCCACTCCGGTGCAGGACTAAGTTACTAGTAAAGACACTTTTCTCTATTTTACCCTCGGTCATCCCCACCTATCCTCCCTCATATTCCTGGGTGTCCTTAATCCAAAGAAATGGATGCGTACCCTCCATTTCTATCCTACTTTTTCACTAACCGTCCGTCTATGCCTCTCATGCGCCCATCATCGATATTGTTTTCCGACGTGATTCAAAATCTCACGAACTGCAGTGGTCCTTCCTGATTTTTTCTTTTTTATCTTCCTTACATTCCTTCCTTATTTCGTCCAAAGTTCTTCTTTCCCCTGATGTGGTCAATTTTTTGGCACGGAATATCTGTAATCGAAGATGATTCTTTCGACTGAGCATTTTTTTATAAAAGTTCGCTTTTTAAAGAGTTATTTTTTTTTCTTTTTCCCTTATAAATTTATGTATTGATAAAAAATGCTATCTACTGATAGCCCCTTGAAGAAATTATTATGAAAGAAATTTGATTTGCAGTTAGAAAATTAGTTAATGAAAATTTAATTCAGACGAAATTTCTTTCTAAAATGGTCAAATATTTAACTTATTTTTATATATGGTATCACTAAATTGAATGATAGAAATGATTATCGATAAAGTACTTTTTATCCACAAGGCCAATTTTTATAAATTAAAAATTTATTAGTTTCAATTTTATTTCTACAATAAGAATATTTCATTTAAGTTAATTTATCAAGTTTTTCAAAGTAATAAATACTTAAAAACCCAGCAAATGGTATTTAACATTTCAAATTTCAGTTGGATATTATATAGGAAAATAATTAATTCGAAAATAATATTTTTGTAGACGAATTTAGAAAATAATAATGGAAAAAATAATAGTTAAAATATTCCTAAATAGTTCTATTAACAGAAATTTTTAATAGTTGTAAAATAAATTCATAAAATTTACTTGAATTTAAATAACTTAAAACAATACACAAATGATTAGTGATTTCCTTTCAGATATACTAATAGTACAGAAATAAAATAAAACCATACATTTTAACAATACAAAAGTTTTCAAAATATTTTTTTTTGTCTTAATCTACATTGTATTTATATGAATGAATTGCAATCTACACTAATAAGGTTTTGAAATAATAAAATTTTCTGATTGTAATAATTTGCCTTATTTAATTTAATTTTTGAAGTATATAATATACAGACTATATTGTTTTAATAATTGTTTTCAAATAATTGTAAAATGAGTTTTTAAAAGTTACTTGAATTTAAATTATTTAAAACAATACATAAATGTTTATTGGTTTCCTTTAGAATATATCAATAATACGGAAATAAAAGAAAACCAAAAAATTAAAATATAAAAACCAAATAATTGTTAATAAATTAAAATCAAAAATCAAAAACAATCATAAGTATAATAATTCTATTGTAATAGGTTAACTAACTAACTCTGTGGCACTACAACAATGTTGGGCCAAGCTGTCTGCCCACTGGCAGATTTCGAGACAGAAGATGGGTACTTTTCACAAAATAGAGTTGCCAGCCATGTGTCCTACTCTCTACAGTCTGGAATATTATACTCGAATCTACGGTTTAAAATAGATTCATTCTAATACGAATTCAAATATATTCAATTTTAAACATTTATTCGTATTCGTTATTATAATTTATAATATGTGTTTGCAGTAGAAAATAATATAGCTCATGTTTGTTATAATTAAATAAAAAAATTGTATGCACACCATAATAGTAAACATTATAGCAAAAATAATTTTCTGTATAAAAAAATTAAAGTTAAAAAAAATATTGAGAATAACGTAAAAGAGTACAATTTAATACGATTGTATGTATGATAGTTTATAATGTATGTTTGCAATAGAAAAGAATATAGTTCATGTTTAATGTCCAATTGCAATAGAAAAGAAATAGTTCATTATTTATAGTTTATGGTTAAATATTAAAAGTATATAGGTTATGAATGATAAAATAAAAAAAATGTATGCATAACCTAATACCATTCCGTTCTATCTTTATGTTATAAAATAATTTTCTATATAAAAAATTAAAGTTTTAAAAAAGTATTGAGAAACACGTAAATGAGTACGATTTAATATGATTGTAAGCATTATAGTTTATAATATCTGTTTGAGATAGAAAAGGATATAGCTCGTGGTTATTATGATCAAATAAAAAAATGTATACATAACCTAATAACTTTCTGCTCTAAAATTATATTAAATAATAATTTGCTATAGAAAATTTTTTTGAGAAACACATAAAATGGAACTATTTAATACAATTGTAAGCATTACGGTATGGAATGCACTTAAAGTTGGAAAAACTTAATAGAATTTATGCATTTTTTCCCTAGACTGCATAAAACTTATTTCGCACTTCTTTAAACATTTCAAAACGTTTTTCTGACAATATAACTCTCAATCGACATGAAAAGTTAGGATTAATAGGATTTTCTTGAGGAACAAGAACGGAATAAATTCGTTTCCTCGAAAAAATTTAATCCTTTTTCCACTTATACAAAATGTTTCCTTGAAGGAACTTCTTTATCTCATTTAGAGCGCACATTCAGTGTAACCCAGAAGAAATAATGTTTCGCCGGGATAGGGAATAAAAAAAAACCTTTGGACGAATTTAGTCCTGTAGTAAGATTATTTTAAGCTTCTCGAGTGAGAAATATTTAATTTTCTTTTCTCCATTTTAATTTCCAAACGTACTTCGCTCTCGTTCATTTTTTCCACGCCGGAAGTAACGTCTTTCTAAGTAATATTTCTCTGAGAGAAATGCCATTACAGAAATACGGGAGGAGAAAAGAATAAAAAAAAAATGTATTTTTTCTGTTCTTCTACTGTTTTAAATTACGAGAATAGGAAAAAAAATCCTATGCATAGATATGTTCTCACAAAAGTCTTCACCTTTTTCGAGATTTACTTTACACTAAATAATAAGGAAACGATTAAAGGCACGTGTTCTCTTCCGAAAAATTTTCAGAACCGAGAATTTTATGGATCTTTTTTTAATAAAATTTTTTTAAACCTCTTTTATTTCGATTTTTTTATCCCCCTTTTCTTTCTTTTTTTCTTATTTTAATTACTTTTTCCCGTTCTTGTTTTTCACAGATCGACATTTTTTAAATATGCCTAAGGCTCGACTTTACTTTCATAAATTTTCGCCACGGAATCTTTTATTTATTTTTAGCTTATATATTCTTGCGGTTGTTATATATGTTTTTTTTTAAATCTACTGAAACCTAATTTATTTAATCTTGCAATATTTTTTTTTCTTTGGTATTGCCGCAATCTTTCCAGTGTTATTCAAGTTTTCCACGATTTAAATTATTTCATGTAAAACCATGAAGCCGCTTAACTTAATGACAGCTTTATGACCGGTATCGTTACTTCTGTGTATCAATATTTTTATTACGTCACAACACAATAGCATATTTTCAGCGTTATCTAGGAAAGAACAATATGCCTGCCAGTAAAGGTTTGTTTATCCCTCAACGCTCTATTTTTGCACACCTTGGAGAAACTATACCGAGGCCTATAGTTTAATTCGTGACAGGAAATGATTTCCTTTTACAGGATTGCGTTGTCAGCCCAACTTCCAACGCTCTACAGTCATTAATTAGACTGGGATCTACGATTTAAAATGGACTCATTTTACTAAGTATTTTCAAATATATTCAATTTAAAACCTTCATACGTTAAACTTTTTATTATAATTTATAATGTGTGTTTGCAATAGAAAATGATATAACTTATGATTGTTATGACTAAATAAAAAAAAATTGCATGCCCTAATAACTTACTGCTCAGACATTAAATTAAAATATAACTTGCTATATAAAGATATTGAGAAACTCGTACACGAGTATTATTTAATACGATTTTACGTATTGTTTGTTTGTGTTCTGTTTGCAATTGAGTAGGATGTAGTTCATGGTTATTAAGATCAAATAAAAAAATGTGTGCATAACCTAATACCATTCTGTTCTAACATTATATTAAAAATTAGTTTGCTATATAAAAAAATTAAAGTTTTAAAAAATATTGAGAAATACGCAAACGAGTAGTATTTAATATAATTGTAAGCATTATGGTACAGAATGCCCTTAAAGTTGGAAAACTTAATAAAATTTATGCATTTTTTTCTCGACTGGATAAAACATATTTCGCACTTCTTGAAACATTTCGGAACGTTTTTCCGAGACTATAACTCTTTATCGACATGAAAAGTTTGGATTAATAGGATTACCTTGAGGAAAAAGGACGGAATAAATTCGTTTTCTCGAAAAATGGAATCCTTTTTCCACTTATACAAAATGTTTCCTTGAAGGAACTCCTTTATCTCATTTCGGGCACACATTCCGTGGAACCCAGAAGAAATAATGTTTTGCTGGGATAGTGAATGAAAAAAACTCCTTCGGACGAATTTAGTCCTATAGTAAGATTATTTTAAGCTTCTCGAGTGAGAAATATTTAATTTTCTCTTCTCCATTTTAATTTCCAAATGTACTTCGCTCCCGTTCATTTTTTCCAAGCCGGAAGTAACGTCTTTCTAAGTAATATTTCTGTGAAAGAAATGTCATTACAGAAATACGGGAGGAGAAAAGAATTAAAAAAAAATTGTATTTTTTTTTAATTCTTCTGCTGTTTTAAATTACAAGAATAGAAAAAAATATCCCTTGCATAGATGTGTTCCTAAAAGAGTCTTCACCTTTTTCGTGGTTTACTTCACACTAAATAATAAGGAAACGATTAAAGACACGTTTTCCCGTCAGAAAAATTTTGAGAACCGAGCATTTTATGGCTTTTTTTTAAGGTTTTTTTAAACCTCTTTTATTTAGATTTTGTATCCCACCTTCCTTTTCTTCTTTTTTATTTTAATTACTTTTTAATGTTCTTGTTTTTCACTGATCGAGAATTTTTAAATATGCCTAAGGCTCGACTTTACTTTCATAAATTTTCTTCACGGAATTTTGTATTTATTTTTAGCTTGTATATTCTAGCGGTTGTTAGATGTTCTATTTTTAAATCTACTGAAATACAATTTATTTTATCCTGCAATCGTTTTTTTTTTTTTTAGTGTGGGCGAAAATGCTTACAATTTTATTTAAGTTTTTCCCAATTTAAAGTTTTTCATGTAGATCTATGAAGCCGCTAAACATACTGACAGCTTTGTGATCGGCATCATTACTTCTGTGTATCAATATTTTTATAATGTCGTAACAGAATAGCACATTTTTAGCGTTATCTAGGCAATAACACTATACCTGGCTGTAAAGGTTTGTTTGTCGCTCTACGGTCAATGTTTTACCACTTTGGACTAACTAGACCGGGACCTATAGTTTAACATGGTTCTGAGCCACTAACAAACATCCATTCCACAGGCAAGATTTGAACCTGAAACCTGTGGTACGAAAGGCCAGTGCACTAGCCAGTTAACGACATGATTTTTACGGCTTCTTAACTCATTTTTATGTTGCATTTGAGATAATCTGAAGAACGCCAACCTGTAGTGGTTCGGAATGCACATTAAGCAGTAGGTCAAGGTCTCAAATGACTGTAAGAGCGTCACGGAGCCCAGTCAGACTTCTCACCCACATCATTCCCAAACTGTATAAGGGAAACTCAGCTCTATACACAGTGATGTAGTGTGGTATACTAGTACAGTAGTAGAACGCCAACCTGGTTAACTGTTAAAAGACTCTCTGTCTCAATCCCTACCAATCTACTTTTTTTTCAAAACGTAGACAGTAAAATATAGCCTCAGTAGGAATCGAACCTTCCTTCTCTTGAATGCTAACAAACACACATTAGTACTAGCTTTAAGAGAGATATTCTATTGAATATTATTTTTAAATAATACCAAATATATGCTATGTAACTTATAATTTTAAGAAAATATCAACATTTTAACGAAATAGAATCAAATTCAGTTAAAAGTTCCAAAAAAAAGTTTGGAATTTTTTGGTAAATCCAGTAATTATCCACCATTTTTAAGTGCCCAATAAAAAGATATCTTGTGAGAAAAAAATTTCACATTAGTAAACAACTGATAGTGGTCAACTTTAAATTAAACTGTAAGTTCTGAATTAGTTAAATTAAATTATGCTTTTGTAAATTTAAATTATTTCAGTATTGTTTGTTTAAGACATGTTTTTGTAATTCAATAAATGCCTGTTTTAAACACTGATTTTTAATCCATATATATTAAGTTGAGCAATTATTGAAACTACTACCTATCTGCTATTCGAAATACAAATGAAGTCCAATTATAAAATTTGAAAAGACACGAGTTTCAAATTTCAAAAAGACTAACGTTGCAGCACATTATTTGTGTTAATTACAACATGGATAATGTTAAATATTTCAATAACACGTAAACGAGAACTACATAATACGATTGTGAGCATTATAGATTATAATCTCTGTTTGCATAAAAAAGGATATAGTGCATGATTATTATGATCAAATAAAAAAATGTGTTCATAACCTAACACTTTTCTGCTCTAGCATTATATTAAAAAATAATTTTCTACATTAAAATGTTAAAGTTTCAAAAAAGTATTGAGAAACACGTAAACGAGTACTATTTAAGACAATTGTAAGCCTTAATGGTATGGAATGCATTTAAAGTTGGAGAAAATTAATAGAATTTATACAATTTTTTCTCGACTGGATAAAACTTATTTCGCACTTTCTTTAAATATTTCGAAACGTTTTCAGACAATATAACTCTCAATCGGCATGAAAAGTTTGGATTAATAAGATTTCCTTGAGGAACAAGGATGGAATAAATTCGTTTTCTCGAAAAATGTAATCCTTTTTCCACTTATGGAAAATGTTTCCTTGAAGGAACTCCTTTATCTCATTTAGAGCGCACATTCTGTATAACCCAGAAGAAATAATGTTTTGCCTGGATAGTGAATAAAAAAACCCTTTGGATGAATTTAGTCCTGTAGTAAGATTATTTTAAGCTTCTCGAGTGAGAAATATTTAATTTTCTCTTCTCCATTTTAATTTCCAAATGTACTTTGCTTTCGTTCATTTTCTCCCCCCCCGGAAGTAACGTCTTTCTGAGTACTATTTCTCGGAGAAAAATGTCATTACAGATATACGAGAGGAGAAAAGAATGAAAAAGAATATTGCATTTTTTTCTGTTCTTCTACTGTTTTAAATTACAAGAATAGGAAAAAAAAATGCAATGCACAAGAGTCTTCACCTTTTTCGTGATTTACTTCCCACTAAATAATAAGGAAACGATTAAACCCACGTGTTCTTTTCCGAAAAAATTTTCAGAACCGAGAATTTTATGGCTTTTTTAAAAGTTTTATTAAACCTCTTTTATTTCGATTTTTTATTCCCCTTCCATTTTTTTTTATTTTAATTACTTTTTCCCGTTCTTGTTTTTCACTGATCGACAATTTTTTAATAGGTATAAGGCTCGACTTTACTTCCATAAATTTTTACTTATTTTTAGCTTCTGCATTCTGGCGGTTGTTAGTCATGTTTAAAAAAACATCTACTGACACACAATTTATTTAAACCTGAAATAATTTTTTTTGGTATGGGTGATAATCCTTCCTGTGCTATTCGATTTTTTTTCATTTTAAACTTTTCATGTCGATGTATGCTTATTTTAGATGTTTTTCATGAAGGTGCAAAACGTACTAACTGCCTATCACTACTACTGTGTTGTAACATTTTTATGATGTCCTACCACAATACGACTTTATCTAGGAAGTAACACTTAGACTGCAAATCAAGGAGAGTACTTTTACTGTTTTTTAACTTATTTTCATGTTGTATAAGACATCATCTGAACAATGCGATTCTGGTTAGCTGTTGAAAAACTCTCTGTCTTAACATTTACCAAATCTACCTTTTTTAAAACATAGACATATGTGTTCATCAGGAATCGAAACATTATTCTCTTGAATACTAATGCATACACGTTATTACTAGCTCTATGAATACATTTTTACCTTTCTTCTCTAACATTGTATTACAAAATAATTTGCTACATAAAAAAATAAAGTTTTGAAAAAAATATTGAGAAACACGTTATTTATAGTTTATAATGTCTATTTGCAACAGAAAAGGATATTGTTCAAGGATATTATAATCAAATAAAAAAATGTATGAATAATATAATAACTTTCTGTTCTAACTTTATAAAAAAAAATTGCTGTATAAAAAAATTATTGAGAAACTTGTAAACGGCTACTATTTAATACAATTGTAAGCGTTATGTATGGAATGCACTTAAAGTTGGAAAAACTTAATAGAATTTATGCATTTTTTCCCTAGACTGCATAAAACTTATTTCGCACTTCTTTAAACATTTCAAAACGTTTTTCTCACAATATAACTCTCAATCGACATGAAAAGTTAGGATTAATAGGATTTCCTTGAGGAACAAGGACGGAATAAATTCGTTTCCTCGAAAAATGTAATCCTTTTTCCACTTATGCAAAATGTTTCCTTGAAGGAACTTCTTTATCTCATTTACAGCGCACATTCCGTGTAACCCAGAAGAAATAATGTTTTGCCGGGATGTTCAATAAAAAACCCTTTGGACGAATTTAGTCCTGTAGTAAGATTATTTTAAGCTTCTCGAGTGTGAAATATTTAATTTTCTTATCTCCATTTTAATTTCAAAACGTACTTCGCTCTCGTTCATTTTTTCCACGCCGGAAGTAACGTCTTTCTAAGTAATATTTGTCTGAGAGAAATGCCATTACAGAAATACGGGAGGAGAAAAGAATAAAAAAAAAAAAAGGTGTTTTTTTTTTCTGTTCTTCTACTGCTTTAAATTACGAGAATAGGAAAAAAAATCCTATGCATAGACATGTTCTCACAAAAGTCTTCACCTTTCTCGTGATTTACTTTACAATAAATAATAAGGAAACGATTAAAGGCACGTGTTCTCTTCCGAAAAATTTTTAGAACCGAGAATTTAATGGATATTTTTTTTAATAAAGTTTTTTTAAATCTCTTTTATTTCGATTTTTTTATCCCCCCCTTTTCTTTCTTTTTTCTTATTTTATATACTTTTTCCCGTTCTTGTTTTTCACTGATCGACAATTTTTAAATATGCATAAGGCTCGACTTTACTTTCATAAATTTTCGCCACGGAATCTTTTATTTATTTTTAGCTTATATATTCTTGCGGTTGTTATATATGTTTTGTTTTTTTAAATCTACTGAAACCTATTTTATTTAATCTGGCAATATTTTTTTTCTTTGGTATTGCCGCAATCTTTCCAGTGTTATTCAAGTTTTCCACGATTTAAATAAGTTTTCCACGATGTAAAACTATGAAGCCGCTTAACTTAATGACTGCCTTATGACCGGTATCGTTACTTCTGTGTATCAATATTTTTATTACGTCACAACAGAATAGCACATTTTCAGCGTTATCTAGGAAAGAACAATATGCCTGCCAGTAAAGGTTTGTTTATCAGGCAACGCACAATTTTTGCACACCTTGGAAAAACTATACCGAGGCCTATAGTTTAATTCAAGACAGGAAATGGTTACCTTTTACATGATTGTGTTGTCAGCTCAACTTCCAACGCTCTACAGTCATTAGACTGGGATCTACGATTTAAAATGGACTCATTTTACTAAGCCCTTGCTTCAAATATATTCAATTTAAAACCTTCATAGGTTAAACTTTTTATGATAATTTATAATGTGTGTTTGCAATAGAAAATGATATAGCTTATGATTGTTTTGATTAAATAACAAAAATGTGCATGCCCTAATAGCTTACTGCTCAGACATTAAATTAAAACATAACTTGCTATATAAAAATACTGAGTAACACGTAAACGAGTATGATTTTATACGATTTTACGTATTGTTTGTTTGTGTTCTGTTTGCAATTGAGTAGGATGTAGTTTATGGTTATTAAGATCAAATAAAAAAATGTGTGCATAACCTAATACCATTTGGTTCTAACATTATATTAAAAATTAGTTTGCTATATAAAAAAATTAAAGCTTTTAAAAATGTTCAGAAATACGTAAACGAGTAGTATTTAATATAATTGTAAGCACTATGGTACGGAAGGCACTTAAAGTTGGAAAACTTAATAGAATTTATGCATTTTTTTCTCGACTGGATAAAACTTATTTCGCACTTCTTTAAACATTTCGAAACGTTTGTCTGACAATATAACTCTCAATCGACATGAAAAGTTTGGATTAATAGGATTTCCTTGAGGAACAAGTACGGAATAAATTCGTTTTCTTGAAAAATGTAATCCTTTTTCCACTCATACAAAATGTTTCCTTGAAGGAACTCCTTTATCTCATTTAGGGCACACATTTCGTGTTACCCAGAAGAAATAATGTTTTGCTGGAGTAGTAAATGAAAAAAGAACCCTTTGGACGAATTTAGTCCTGTAGTAAGATTATTTTAAGCTTCTTCGAGTGAGAAATATTTAATTTTCTTGTCTCCATTTTAATTTCCAAATGTACTTCGACCCCGTTCATTTTTTCCACGCCGGAAATAACGTCTTTTTACGTAATATTTCTCTGAGAGAAATGTCATTACAGAAATACGGGCGGAGAAAAGATAAAATAAAAATTGCAATTTTTTTCTGTTCCTCTACTGTTTTAAATTACAAGAATAGAAAAAAAAATTCCCATGCATAGATGTTTTCTCACAAGAGTCTTCACCTTTTTCGTGATTTACTTCACACTAAATAATAAGTAAACGATTAGAGCCACGTGCTCTCTTCCGAAAGATTTTCAGAACCGAGGATTCTATGGCTTTTTTTTAAAAGTTTTTTCAAACCTCTTTTATTTCGATTTTTTATCTCTCCCTTCTTTTCTTTTTTTCTTATTTTAATTATTTTTTCAAGTTCCAGTTTTTTACTGATCGACAATTTTTAAATATGCTTAAGGCTCGACTTTACTTTCATAAATTTTCGGCACGGAATCCTTTATTTATTTTTAACTTATATATTCTTGCGGTTGTTAGATATTTTTTTTAAATCTACTGAACACAATTTATTTAATCCTACAGCGATTTTTTTTAATATGAGCGACAATCTTTTCTGTGTTATTCAAGTTTTTCTCGATTTAAAGTATTTCATGAAGAACCAGGAATTCATTTAACTTACTGACAGCTTTATGATCGGCATCATTACTTCTGTGTATCAATATTTTTATTATGTCTTAACAGAATAGCACATTTTCAGGGTTATCCAGGGAGTAACTCTCTGAACATGACTCGTGATTAACCAGAAACATGTGCCGCAGGAGAACGTTAGTGCTGATGATCAATTAACTGGCTGCTTTGTTGTAAACACTGTTTCAAAAAAAGATGAGTCTCGATGACATTTGTGATTTTGAGCCTCTTGGCTTGTTAGTAGAACCACCTGGTACGACTTTTGAAGGTTTCTCTCATACGATATGAGACTGGGTGTAGTCCCCCCCCCATTATTCCTTTAGGATTCTTACAATTAAATATAAAAAAATGTTTTTATAACCTAATACCTAATAACTGCAGTATAACAGTATAACCTATTTTATATACATTTTTATTCTACCTTTGCATTAACTTTGAAGCCCTTGCTTTAAATATATTCGAGTTAAAATCTTATTTTTTTACACTTTTAATTATAATTTATAATGTGTGTTTTCAATAGAAAATGATATAGCTCATGATTGTTATTATTAAGTAAAAAAATATGCATACCCCAATGTCCTTCTGCTCTGATATTAAATTTAAAAATAACTTGATATACAAAAATATTGAGAAATACGTAAACGAGTATTATTTAATACAATTGTAATTATTGTAGTTTGTGTCTGTTTGCAATAGAGAAGGAAATAGTTCATGATTATTATTATAAAATAAAAAGAATGTGTGCATAACCTAATACCTTCTTGCTCTAACATTATATTAAACATAATTTGCTATCTAAAAAAATTAAAGCTTTAAAAAATATTAAAAATAACATAAACGAGTACTATTTAATGTAATTGTATGCGTTATGGTATGGAATGCACTTAAAGTTGGAAAAACTTAATATAATTTATGCACTTCCTTTAAACATTTCGAAAAGTTTTTCCGACAATATAACTCTCAATCGACTTGAAAAGTTTGAATTAATAGGATTTCCTTGAGGAAAAAGGACCGAATACATTCGTTTTCTCGAAAAATGGAATCCTTTTTCCACTTATACACAATGTTTCCTTGAAGGAACTCCTTTATCTCATTTAGAACACACATTCCGTGGAATCCAGAAGAAATAATGTTTTGCCGGGATAGTGAATGAAAAAAACTCCTTTGGACGAATTTAGTCCTGTAGTGAGATTATTTCAAGCTTCTCAAGTGAGAAATATTTAATTTTCTCTTCTCCGTTTTAATTTCCAAATGTACTTCGCTATCCCGTTAATTTTTTCCAAGCCGGAAGTAACGTCCTTCTAAGTAATATTTCTCTGACAGAAATGTCATTACAGAAATACGGGCGGAGAAAAGAATTTAAAAAAAATTGTATTTTTTTTATTTCTTCTACTGTTATAAATTACAAGAATAGAAAAAAATATCCCTTGCATAGATGTGTTCTCAAAAGAGTCTTCACCTTTTTCGTGATTTACTTCACACTAAATAATAAGGAAACGATTAAAGACACGTGTTCTCATCAGGAAAATTTTGAGAACCGAGCATTTTATGGCTTTTTTTTTAAGGTTTTTTTAAACCTCTTTTATTTAGATTTTTTATCCCACCTTCCCTTTCTTCTTTTTTATTTTAATTACTTTTTCCTGTTCTTGTTTTTCACTGATCGACAGTTTTTAAATATGCCTAAGGCTCGACTTTACTTTCATAAATTTTCGTCACGGAATTTTGTATTTATTTTTAGCTTGTATATTCTTGCGGTTGTTAGATGTTCTATTTTTAAATCTACTGAACTGAAATACAATTTATTTTATCCTGCAATCGTTTATTTTTTTTTTTTTAGTGTGGGCGAAAATGTTTACAATTTTATTTAAGTTTTTCCCAATTTAAAGTTTTTCATGTAGATCTATGAAGCCGCTAAGCGTACTGACTGCTTTGTGATCGGCATCATTACTTCTGTGTATCATTTTTTTTATAATGTCGTAACAGAATTAGCGTTATCTGGGCAATAACTCTATACCTGGCTGTAAAGGTTTGTTTGTCGCTCTACGGTCAATGTTTTCACACTTTGGACTAACTAGACCGGGACCTATACTTTAACATGGGTTCTGAGCCACTAACAAACATCCATTCCCCAGGCAAGATTTGAACCTGAAACCTGTGGTACGAAAGGCCAGTGCACTAGCCAGTTAACGACATGATTTTTACGGCTTCTTAACTCATTTTTATGTTGCATTTGAGATAATCTGAAGAACGCCAACCTGTAGTGGTTCGGAATGCACATTAAGCAGTAGGTCAAGGTCTCAAATGACTGTAAAAGCGTCACTGAGCCCAGTCAGACTTCTCACCACATCATTCCCAAACTGTATAAGAGAAACTCAGCTCTATACACAGTGATGTAGTGTGGTATACTAGTACAGTAGTAGAACGCCAATCTGGTTAACTGTTAAAAGACTCTCTGTCTCAATCCCTACCATTCTACTTTTTTTTCAAAACGTAGACAGTAAAATATAGCCTCAGTAGGAATCGAACCTTCATTCTCTTGAATACTAACAAACACACATTAGTATTAGCTTTAAGAGAGATATTCTATTGAATATTATTTTTAAATAATACCAATTATATGCTATGTAACTTATAATTTTAAGAAAATATCAACATTTTAACGAAATAGAATCGAATTCAGTTAGTTATAAGTATCAAAAAAAGTTTGGAATTTTTTGGTAAATCGAGTAATTATCCACCATTTTTAAGTGCCCAATAAAAAGATATCTTGTGAGAAAAAAATTTGACATTAGTAAACAACTGATAGTGGTCAACTTTAAATTAAACTGTAAGTTCTGAATTAGTTAAGTTAAATTATGCTTTTGTAAATTTAAATTATTTCAGTATAGTTTGTTTAAGACATGTTTTTGAATTCAATAAATGCCTGTTTTCAACACCGACTTTTAATCCACATATATTAAGTTGAGCAGTTATTGAAACTGCTACCTATCTGCTATTCGAAATACAAATGAAGTCAAATTATAAAATTTGAAAAGACACCAGTTTCAAATTTAAAAAAGACTAACGTTGCAGCACATTATTTATGTTAATTACAACATGGATAATGTTAAAGATTTCAATAACACGTAAACGAGAACTACATAATACAATTGTGAGCATTATCGATTATAATCTCTGTTTGCATAAGAAAGTATATACTGCAGGATTATTATGATCAAATAAAAAAATGTGTTCATAACCTAATACATTTCTGCTCTAGCATTATATTAAAAAATAATTTTCTACATTAAAATGTTAAAGTTTCAAAAAAGTATTGAGAAACACGTAAACGAGTACTATTTAAGACAATTGTAAGCCTTAATGGTATGGAATGCATTTAAAGTTGGAGAAAATTAATAGAATTTCTACAATTTTTTCTCGACTGGATAAAACTTATTTCGCACTTTCTTTAAATATTTCGAAACGTTTTTCAGACAATATAACTCTCAATCGGCATGAAAAGATTAGATTAATAAGATTTCCTTGAGGAACAAGGACGGAATAAATTCGTTTCCTCGAAAAATGTAATCCTTTTTCCACTTATGCAAAATGTTTCCTTGAAGGAACTCCTTTATCTCATTTAGAGCGCACATTCCGTATAACCCAGACGAAATAATGTTTTGCCAGGATAGTGAATAAAAAAAACCCTTTGGACGAATTTTGTCCTGTAGTAAGATTATTTTAAGATTCTTCGAGTGAGAAATATTTAATTTTCTCTTCTCCATTTTAATTTCCAAATGTACTTCGCTCTCGCTCATTTTTTTCCACACCGGAAGTAACGTCTTTCTAAGTAATATTTCTCTGAGAGAAATGTCATTACAGAAATACGGGAGGAGAAAAGAATGAAAAAAAAATTGCATTTTTTTCTGTTCTTCCACTGTTTTAAATTACAAGAATGGAAAAAAAATCATATGCATAAATATGTTCTCACAACAGTCTTCACCTTTTTCATGATTTACTTCACACTAAATAATAAGGAAACGATTAAAGCCACGTGCTCTCTGCCGAAAAATGTTCAGAACCGAGCATTTTATGGACCTTTTAAGACCTTTAATTCTTTGAGTTTTTTATTTCCCCCCCATTCCTTTTCTTTTTCCCTTATTTT